>PNEQ01004808.1:44445-113993 GCA_003012365.1 Medauroidea extradentata
TTGTACCCAACTTTAGTCACACCTCGCTTGTTGCTCGGCAGTTTCTCGCTGTTGTACCCAACTTTAGTCACTCCTCGCTTGTTGCTCGGCAGTTTCTCGCCGATGTGCCCAACTTTAGTCACACCTCGCTTGTTGATCGTCAGTTTCTCGCTGTTATGCCCATCTTTAGTCACACCTCGCTTGTTGCTCGGCAGTTTCTCACCGATGTTCCCAACTTTAGTCACACCTCGCTTGTTGATCGTCAGTTTCTCGCTGTTATGCCCAACTTTAGTCACACCTCTCTTGTTACTCGGCAGTTTCTCGCCGATGTGCCCAACTTTAGTCACACCTCGTTTGTTTCTCGGCAGTTTCTCGCCGTTGTACCCAACTTTAGTCACTCCTCGCTTGTTGCTCGGCAGTTTCTCGCTGTTATGCCCAACTTTAATCACACCTCTCTTGTTGCTTGTCAGTTTCTCGCCGTTGTGCCCAACTTTAGTCACACCTCGCTTGTTACTCGGCAGTTTCTCGCCGATGTGCCCAACTTTAGTCACACCTCGTTTGTTTCTCGGCAGTTTCTCGCCGTTGTACCCAACTTTAGTCACACCTCGCTTGTTGCTCGGCAGTTTCTCGCCGATGTGCCCAACTTTAGTCACACCTCGCTTGTTGATCGTCAGTTTCTCGCCGTTGTGCGTGACTTACGGCGAACTCCACCGCTATTTATATTTCATTCTTATCGGTTTTAGAGACATATTTAAGTATTAGGAATTGACTAAATAGCGTATAGCAACCTCTATATATAAAAAATGAGTTGGGCTAGAGCGGACCGACGTCCCCCCAAGTAATGACACTTGTGTCTAAAATTGTGGAAATATGTCATGGAATTCTTTGTCATTCCAGAAAACCAAACGTGATAAAAACAGGCAATTCGGAAAATAATATTTCAGTTCACATGTCATAATGCCCACAAGTAATTACGGTAGATACATCCAAGTAATATTAATAAAAAAGAAAGCGAAGGTAACCTGGTATACTGAAAAATCTCCAAGTAACTAATTTAGTTGGTGCAGAAAATTTTGTACTGATACCAGATGTTACCCAAGACTGGAAGACAGAATTCGTAAGACATGACAAAACAACGGTGAAGTTTTCCTTAGAAGATATTGTTTCTGCACACTTTTGTTCATATCTCCAGGCGACTGAAAGTGAAAACTAAACATAATTTAATGCTCCCGTGATATATATCCAAGAAATGACACACAAATCATGCACTACAGTTAACATAATCTCTTAAACAAGTTGCTATTATATGTTTCCTGGAGACTTTCTTGACTATAGTCAGCTGACGGTAAAGTTGGCAAGTTAAAATGTTCTACTAATTGTTTATTGCAGACTGGACTGTACAAGGAAGCTGGGCTTATGGCGCAGGTCTGCTAGATACTTCCCTCTAGACCTGGTGAAGACAGTGGATCTACCCTCGACCAAGAACTACTTGTTAGTTGTCTTCCCTCATGGTGTCATCTGCCACGGCGCATTTTTCTCTTTCTGCACAGAGGCAGCCATGTTTGAAGAGGTCTTCCCTGGTCTTACAGCTAGACCCTTCACTCTCAACGTCAACTTCTACATGCCCTTGGTGCGTGACATACTCATGGCACTCGGTGAGAGTTTATAGCGAAGACATTTTTTGAGCATTTCACTTCGAGGTGTTCATGTTAACAGTATATGTGTATCTTGAGTTTATAAACATTTCATCCCTATTATCTATTAATGTATTCATTGTCCATTTTGCCTTTTTGTACAGTCAACGTGTCTTACTTGGGGCATCAGTGTAACGTAGAACACTTCTTTTTTAAATTTTTTTTAAGTTGTAGCCATGAATGTATAAATTATACTGAATATTTGAGTCTAGAATTTTATGTAATGATTATTTGGGTTTCATTTTACTCTTATATATGCTGTAAGTTACATACAAAATCGTAAAAAAGTAAGTACCAAATAGTTACGTTATGTAAAGTAGCCTCCAGTAATGTTTTATGTATAATGTGGTTTTTGATGTACTAAGTCCGTGTTATAGCATTGCCACGATATTCAAGGCATGGCCATTCATGTATTTATTTAGGTTGTGGTGACATCTAATGTCCCGCGGTTTTTACATTTACCCACTGAGACTAGAAGCGGTGACTGGCTTTCGTTAAAATTGCCGCAAGATAACAAGAAACATGTATGTTTAACAATGTTATGTGTTGAAGACCTTATTTTACTCTGTGGCATTTGCTTGTTGAGAAGTAATAATGTAGTTCTAGTCTTGAAGTAAGTTCTAAGCTATTACCGGCTTACGCAAAGAGATGTTTAAAATTATGTGCAACATTAAAGATCAACTATTTCCATACGACTTGTGGAACAATTAGTAGCGAAGGAGAGTTGAATAATACAAGACGTCAGCGAATCAGTTTTCTCGAAAGATTAGTGCGTCTAGCTGTATATGCATTGTTTGTTTACTGTCTTAGTAGGTAAAGCAATTACAAAATACGCACTTCTGATAGTTTTTACCCGGTACAGGCAATAAAAAGGGAAGCCTTAGATAATAAGCAACCGTATTTATCCCAGCCTTCCTCTCCATTCAGCACCACAATACTTATATACAACATAATTACACGTTACACCACGCCCACCATATCGTGATCTTAACCCAATCGTATTTTACTCCGTATCAAATTCTACGCTATATAACGTTCTACACCATACTATGAACAAATACCCAATTATAAATCAGAAACAAAACTTACAACGTTTATTTCTACCCAAGATTGCTGCTAATGCTTTTCCTTGACTGCAATTCGCTCCTGGGGCGCTAGGGAAGCTATATGGCCCACCCTGGTACGAGTCTCAAGATCAATAGCACCGTAATTGGCTCGTAGTATTTTTTTTTTCAGTAATACTAAATAGTGGTGACCCTTTAATGTAATTTGTAGAAGGTAAACAGAAAAGTCAAATTAAGTTTCTATGTTTCCCTTGGTTGGTACTTTCCATTTCGAACAGTCTGAAAAAGCAGTTTTAGCCATTCCAAGGGGCCACAATTATATACTTAAGATAGAGTGTAGCGAAATTAAAAAAAGTTGTAAAGTGTGTATTAGTTAAATGTATGTTTGAAACCTGTTCAGAAGTAGCATGCAGAATGAATACTCTAGGTACAGCATTAGCCGCCATCTGTGGTAAAAATTTAATTTATAAATTTTGTTTCTGATTTATTTAATTTCATTTTGGCATTGTACTGTTTAGAAAATGATGTGGTGTAGATAATGATACGATGTAGAATATTATATGGTGTAGAAACAGTAGGAAGTAGAATAAAATATGGAATAATAATATTGTTGTGTAGCGTAGGTTGTGATGTGGTGTAAAATATGGTATGTTGCCGAATGTATGGTGTAACGTAGAATATGCTATGGCATATACTATGATATGGTGATGACAGGGTGTAGGATATTGTGGGATGTAAATTACCATGTGGTGTAAAATATTATATGATGTATAATACGATGTGATGTAGAAGTGTTATTGCATAAAATATTATAGGATGTAGAATTATGTGTGGTGTGGAATTGGATGTGTTGTAGAATTTGGCGTAGTATATAATTATATGGTGTTTAGAATTAGATGCGTGGAATTTATTGAGATGTGGGTTTATATGTGGTGCCGGATTATGTGTGGTGTAGGATTAAATGTATAGGTTTAGTTGTGTAGAATATGATGTGGAGTTGAATACGACGCGGTGTAGGAAACTACGCGTTGTAGAATATAAATTGTAGATATATTCGTAATATATGGTGTAGAATATGATACGACATAGATTATCATAAGATATATAGCTTAAATTTAAGTCGAACTAAATTACCGACAGTGAAATTATAATAGTATTTTACCACTTAAACTTTCTGACAAATAAAGTTCTAAGTCCTAATGAGAAAGAAATGTAGAAGTGATAACAGAGAACAAGAGAGTTGCCGAAAGTAAAACAAATCCAAGTATAAGGTATATGTTCTATGTTAAAGAGGTTGGTAATACTGGTTCGCTGTGTGATGTTGTTGTTGCAGGTTTCTGCTCAGTGTCTTCGTCTTCACTAGGTTACTTCCTGGACGAGGGTGGAGTAGGTAACGCGCTGTGCCTGGTAGCAGGTGGCGCCTCTGAGGCTCTGTTATCTGAGCCTGGCACCTACAAGTTGCTGGCTGGACGTAGGAAGGGCTTTGTGAGACTTGCCCTCAGGCATGGGTGAGCACACTTAGATATGAGACAACGCCTTTGTAACGGCATTGTGTCTTCTCTTACACATAACTACACACAGTCAAGTTACTTCAGTCTTATATTACATAACTGGAAGTTATAGCTGATACCACACGACGAATGTAATTTATTTTGAACGATATATTGTTTTAATCGAAATATTTTATAATAATTATTTCACTTGCAGCTAGGGACTCTCCGAGTGGCAAGCTACAACTTCTTTCTCAGTCACCTACAAAACCCCTGCTGTACTTTCCAACCCACCTCAACGTTACTAACTCCTCAGAAAGTATATTCCACTCACTCGCCGACCACCTAAGCATCGTTTGCCTTACCCATTCTGTTCGCTCGTTACTATCCGAATCTTCTAATTGTTATTCCCACTTCCATTATATACTGCCTCAGTTAAGACAGTCTAACTCACACTAGCCTCCCCCTCCATTCAACATACTGTAAATGCTTACCAGTCTTTCCACTCTTATTTCCTTCAATGAATTCCACCACAAATTCCTTCAACGTCAACGATGACCGAAAGTACCCATTATCCTCGCCAGCCTGCCCTTGCCTTCTCCATTTGTTCTTCACCCACCTTGCTGCCTTTTACATTCTCCATCTCCCACGCCTCCAATTCCACATACGGATCCATCTCACTCTGCTGCTGTATGCTCTAATATTGGCCGTAGCGTTGCAATACGTGCCCTTTCCTGCACTACATTATTGACTCCCTTAAATACCTTTCCCAGCATTCCTAGTGTCCTCCATTTAGACCCCACTCTTTCTGCCTGCCTTATCCATCCTAAGTCACTCTGCAACAGTATCCCTAGGTACTTGGATTCTGACGCTATCTCTCTCTCTCTCTCTCCTGCCTTTCCTATCTTTTGGGCGTCCTTACCCTTAAAGTAGCTTTCTCGTAAATCTAACAATATTTGTGTTTTTCATTTTTATTTTTATTTTGTTCACTTCAGTCCAAAACCAAAATCGTATCTTATCATTGTCATCGTGCAGCCTGTAGTCATCGGTAAAAAAAAACTCATTTTTCCATTTACGTCCAAAAACATTTCGTTCGCCATTATTACAAACAACAAAGACACTAACACGCTTTCCTTTGACACACCGGTCGTAACTTCTCCCTCTTGAAATAAGGAGTCTCCTACTTTAAACCTTTGTCTTCGTCCCTAGAGAAAGTCTCCTGTCCATTTCACTACCACTTTGTATACCAGCAATTCACCGGTTTTCCTCATTTACAATATTTGCGGTACTTTATAGAATGATTTCTAGAAGTCAATGTAGCAGGTTTTCACCTGCTGCCCCTCATAAACTATCTGTACCAAGTCCTCTATAAGCCCAGCAATCTATGTCTCGCATGAATAATACTTCCTAAATCTACATTGGTGATCCTGCAACTCTCTCGCTCGTAACCTGCACTACATACTGGATCACCTGTCTTTCCAAAATCTTCCTAGCATTCTATGTAAGACTAACTGGTCTGTAGCTGCCAGGCCGACCACTATACTCCCCATGATTGAACATTGGGACCACTAGTTCTTCTTCCAACCCTGTTTTGCGTCGCCCTTCGCCAGAGATATGTGAAATATTTCATCTAGATGTCCGACCAACTCTTCCTCGCCAAACTTATACTTTAACCTTGGTTGTTTTACCTTTTGTTCAGCCTTATTTCTGATTGTCAGCTTCCAATGAGGCTCCTGGGCTCCCCCAGCTTCATAACTCCAACTATCCTGTTCCTCAAACACTGGCAAGTACTGAGCCTGCAGTGGTTCTGCAGTTTCCTTATCAGCTGTTGCAGCTTGTTGATTTTCTGTTTTCAACACTGGCATGCCTCTGTCTTCTCCCTTTACCATCTTAAGATAACCAAACAATCTCCACTATTTCATCCCTCTACCATCCTCCATCATATTTCCTACATAATTATTCCTTCCCTACCTAATGTTTCATTTTAGCTCTCTACCCGTATGCCTCATCCTTTCCATAGTTCTTGCCATCCTGTCATTCCTCTGTTTAGCATGCACTTCTACCTACTCTTAATTTTTAGTCTCTGTAGCTCCAATACCTAATACAGTGGATCCCATTAGCGGAAATTCTCTTTCGCGATATAAATGTTACCATCATTTCATCAATTATATTTCTAAATTCACTCCACAATATCTCTACACATGCCGTTTAGACCACTTCTCAAACCTTATCAATGAGACAAATTTCTGCCGCTAACTTATTTCCTCACCATTCTACCACACTACACTATCATTAACCTCCGCAACTATAATGTTGTGGTTATTGATTCCGTAGAGCACTACGTCTCTCTAAATACATAGTTATACACATTTAATTTAAAATCGCTTAACCCTTTCAATAAAAGTAATAATGAATTCTTACAAACCTTAATTCCTATAATTAATACATATTAACTCATACGTAAGTTTACACTATCCGTAAGTAACGAAGCCTGTTTTGGCAAAGTTAATTCAGCTGTTTAAAAAAAAATAGAAGTGTTATATCGACACACATTCAATTTCACAAACATCCACATTCATTCCACGCACAAATTTACTCTAGTTCTGTAAAATGGACAGTTAATTACGTTTGCATTTTTTTTTTAAGAATTATACTATTCAATTCCAACTGAGTTCGATACTCGATTATTCATCAACTTTATAGCTGCCTGAATTTGACTACTGACATGTGTAACAAATGGTGATTTGGTACAACTGAATTTTCCGTGGCTTTCTTATGTTATTCTGATACACACGGAATACATATTAAAGGATTATTATTTTATTGATATTTACAAATACAATATAAGTGCCTTCTGTGGACTGACATTTTTACGAACTGTGGATATGTTAGCTAGGCAAATCACACACACACATTTAAACATACATTTGTAGTTAGATATGATAGCATCGTTTGATATAATTACCTTGAGACTAAAGTAAATGTGAATCTAATTTACACAATAAGCGTTAAAATATGTAAGAGTTCTGGAATAAAATTGAATGGGGACTTTAAAATATGCCCTCGACTTGGGGACTTTAAAATACGCCCTCGACTTAGGGACTTTAAAATACGCCCTCGACTTGGGGACTTTAAAATACGCCCTCGACTTGGGGACTTTAAAATATGCCCTCGACTTGGGGACTTTAAAATATGCCCTCGACTTGGGGACTTTAAAATATGCCCTCGACTTGGGGACTTTAAAATATGCCCTCGACTTTGGGACGTACCTAATGTGCTCTTGACATCGACACGTAACAAACTATGCCCTCGACATAGGCCCGTAATGCATTTTCCCAGGACGTTGGGATGTTTTAAATATTACCTCTACATGGGAACTTATTAAGTATGTCCTAGGAATATAGACAAAGCATATGAACCATATGTTGTGTAGGACTAATACACCCTTATGACATGATAACCTCGATTTATTGGAGGTGTAAGGTTCGTTCGAGCAGCCCACAGTTTGCATAGAAAGGGAAACGGAATGAGAATCTGCCTGGGCCTATATTAATGAACCCTGCAATCATTCTCCCCGAGTGATTTCAGAAAATCCTGGCGACAGGTCTCGAACCCTGGCCCTTTTCGAATAAGAGATAAGTACTTTGCGAGACTTGTCTACCTTGCTGCAATAAGATGGTGTTCAGAAGTGACGGCGTCAACAGAAGCAGTATGTGTCTTATACTCGGCCCACCTCGGCCCACCTCGGCAACATAAATATGGTCCGGTGCTTCTTGTTAGGTCCTGTCCAAGTACCATGCGTGTCGTAACGGTCATTTGTAATTCAAGTAGTTGTTTTGTAAAAGTAAACTATTTAAAAATATATTGTTTTAGAAAATTATTATCAGGATCTCAAATATTATTTCTCTGTTTTAAAATTCAAAACAGTATCTCAAAACTAACGAGCTACGAGAAAAATGGTGAAGTTATCCAAAATAATGCATGATACTTGTAATAATTTCACTTGCAACACCAACAATTGCATTATTAAACATAATTCATATTATCAACACGAGTATGTTGGTTATGAGCCAGTACCTCAGTATTACGTCCAAATTTACTGGACCCATCAATCTATTTGATAAGTGGATCCTAGGTTTTAAATTATCCTTGCAAATTATTTGCCAATAAAATCCGAGCCGTTGTTACTCATTTATCTATAACATATATCACATATAACTATTGCCGGTTAACAAATTCAGATGGAATATAATATCTGAAGTTAAATTATACTATCGCAATTTATTTTGTTCTACACGCAGCGAAATATATGTGTGTAAAACCGGTAATTTTTCTTCCCCGTATCATTCGCGCTCCACGCAACAGTCAATTTTCACTCTTAATAGCCTTGGCGAGATTGGTTATTAATGTGCTGTTATACGGTTACAGGACAATTTACGTGCAGATTTGAAAGAAAAAACACGCTATCAGTTTCAAAGATCAATAGGAGTTTTCAGTTTTCTGCACAATAGCTGTGAATACGCTTTTCTACAAAGACCACTTAGCGATAATGAAATGTATTGCATTGTAGATCTTAATTTTTAAAAATTGATTTGATAACCAACACCATGACTTTTCGTTGCTGTATGTAGCTATATGTGCGGTGGGTTTTCTGAGTAAGACAAGCTTCAAAACATTTTAACAGAAATTTATAATTACGTATTTCTGAATATTCACAAATAAATACCGTTAATAATTAACATAACTTATTAATAAAATTATGTAACAATCATATGTACCACTACGCTATATTTACATACTTTTAATGAGGTGAAAATATTGATTACGTCATTACACACATACTTATAGTTTTCACAAGGGGGACCACTGTGGCGCAGTGGTTAGAGCACTGACCTCACACCAACGCGAATCCCGGCGGAGTCGGTCCCCAGGTTCACTCCTGTGGGAATCGTGCCGGGGGATGACCCTGGTCGGCGGGTTTTCCCCGCCCTTTCATTCCGGCGCTGCTCCATACTCACAACATTCCCCACCTCACCTGCAATAAAGACCTCGACGTTAAATGCTGACCTAAATGTCTTCCCTCTTATTGTTACCTAACATCGCCACAAAAGGAAATACTAACACGTATAGCTCTTGCGTGTTTAATTGCTTCAGTAATACCCGCGGAGTACAAGTTAAAAAAAAGTGGAACATTACATGTAGTGTGCAACAGAGTTTATATGAGCCATGTTAAAAATCAGAACAAAATGTACCAATCGATTTTTTAAAAAAAGAACTAAAAATATCTGTGATTTTGTACACTTACTATCCAACCGTGTATTTATGAAATTGTGTCTGTGGTACAGTGGACAGTAGATATGTCACCTGTATAGCTTCCTTGTATTGTCCTCGAAAGTAGAGATGTCACATGTATAGCTTCCTTGTATTATCCTGGACAATAGAGATGTTACCTGTATAGCTTACTTGTATTGTCCTGGACAGTAGAGGTGTCACCTGTATAGCTTCCTTGTATTGTCCTGGACAGTAGAGATGTTACCTGTATAGCTTGCTCATATTGTCCTCGAGAGTAGAGATGTCACATGTATAACTTCCTTGTATTGTCCTGGACAGTAGAGATGTCACATGTATAGCTTCCTTGTATTATCCTGGACAATAGAGATGTTACCTGTATAGCTTCCTTGTATTGTCCTGGACAGTAGAGGTGTCACCTGTATAGCTTCCTTGTATTGTCCTGGACAGCAGAGATGTCACCTGTATAGCTTGCTCATATTGTCCTCGAGAGTAGAGATGTCACATGTATAACTTCCTTGTATTGTCCTGGACAGTAGAGATGTCACCTGTATAGCGTCCTTGTATTGTCCTGGACAGTAGAGGTGTCACCTGTATAGCTTGCTCATATTGTCCTCGAGAGTAGAGATGTCACATGTATAACTTCCTTGTATTGTCCTGGACAGTAGAGATGTCACCTGTATAGCTTGCTCATATTGTCCTCGAGAGAAGAGATGTCACATGTATAACTTCCTTGTATTGTCCTGGACAGTAGAGATGTCACCTGTATAGCTTGCTCATATTGTCCTCGAGAGTAGAGATGTCACATGTATCGCTTCCTTGTATTGTCCTGGACAGTAGAGATGTTATCTGTATAGCTTCCTCATATTGTCCTCGAGAGTAGAGATGTCGCCAAGTATACATGCACACTTCAAAATATCATAAAGTTGTAGTATTCCCTGTTTAGACATGATGCTCAAACTGTGTATGCTTACAAAATACAATACCAAAGCGTTCCAACAAATACTTCCACAAAAATGTATATAGATAGCATATATTACAGACCAAAAATTTTTCATATTTTGATTCCGTTTGATATTTGCTGTGGTTCGTTACAGTAATATTATTTCATCCTGCTCTAATAGGCTATAAAATTGTTTTATGCGTGTATACTTTCATCCAAATTGTAAAACAGCATTTTAGACATAGATAACGTACGGCATATGTTTTAGTGACTTACATGGAGATTATATTCCTTCTATACATAATTCTGTTCGTGTTTACTAATACTGTATGTTACGCATAACTTTAATAGTAGGAGGATTATGTTAGTATTATGTGACAGACGGCAGGAGAAGGTACGTTATAAAACAGAGAACAAAAATTACAAATGTACGGATTGGATGGACAACGCATACACACCAGGACTGGTAAAAACATGGTTTATGGCATGATATGGTCAAGTTAATATTAAATCCGAGAGACATGATAGTGTAGCGTATTGTAAACATTGTTTCAAATGTACTTGGCTGTCGTGTCGACAGGGCAAGCCTAGTACCAGTGTTGTCGCTGGGAGACACAGACCTCTACGACCAGGTGAAGTGGCCATGGCTCCGGCGACTACAGGAGAAGGTGAAGGACTTGACTGGAGTGAGTCCTGTGCTGCCGGTAGGTTTGGGGCTCTTCCAGGACCACTTCGGTCTGCTCCCTCGTCGCCAGCCTCTCACAGTACTGGGTGAGTTCTTCTCAAACCTATCAATTCTTTTTTAAATATACGCCTATATAAACTATACACTTATGACGAACAAATACTTTGTTCTATTAATGCTTGCGTATCCTCCATCATAGCTTAACGCATTACATCCACCAAATATGCGTTCGTTTACTTCATCGAAGGCACGTCATTTACCTCCGCCGAAGATGCACTATTTTCTTCCAACAATGATGCGTCATTTTCCTCCAACGAACACGTTCAAATTCCTTCCGCCGAAAACGCTCCCATTTCCCATTTGCCTCAGGCAAAGACACATCCATTTTATTTCTTCGAAAACTCGACCATTTTCCTCTTCCAAAAACGCACTATTTCCCTCTGCCATAGATACGCTCACTTTCCTCTGCCATAGATACGCTCACTTTCCTCTGCCAAAGACATGCTCACTTTCCTCTGCCAAAGACATGCTCACTTTCCTCTGCCAATGACACGCTCACTTTCCTCTGCCAAAGACACGCTCACTTTCCTCTGCCAATGACACGCTCACTTTCCTCTGCCAAAGATACGCTCACTTTCCTCTGCCAAAGATACGCTCACTTTCCTCTGTCAAAGATACGCTCACTTTCCTCTGCCAAAGATACGCTCACTTTCCTCTGCCAAATATACGCTCACTTTCCTCTGCCAAAGATACGCTCACTTTCTTTCCTCTGCCAAAGATACGCTCATTTTCCTCTGCCAAAGATACGCTCATTTTCCTCTGCCAAAAATACGCTCATTTTCCTCTGCCAAAAATACGCTCATTTTCCTCTGCCAAAGATACGCTCATTTTCCTCTGCCAAAGATACGCTCATTTTCCTCTGCCAAAGATACGCTAACTCTCCTCTGCCAAAGATACGCTCACTCTCCTCCGCTAAAGACTCGCTGGCCATTTTCCTCTACTGACGACACTCTATTGTCCTCATCATAGATACTTCCTTCTCCTCAGCCGAAGATGTGTTATATTCCCACCTCAAAGACTCGCCTATTTTCCTCTCCGAGAGACTCTCCATTTTACTCTGCTGAAGTCTCGCTATTTTCCTTCGCCCGAAGATGGTCATTTTTCTTTGCCGAACAAACGCCTCTTTTTCTATATTACAGAAAATTTTCATGTATGAATATCAATTATAAAATGACTAACAAAACAAATGAACAAACACGTTAAAGAGGCTATGGTGTAGACTGATCATCATCACAAATGCAAAATAAAACTTTTAACGCAAGTAAACGAACCGTTGCCATGGGAAGACTTGGGTATCTAATATACAAGTATCCTAGCAGGTTGTCAGGCTGCTGATGGTATCATTACCGCTCTCTGCAGACACCTTCCGCGACAGTAAGGTCACCCTCTCCACCCGCAGTCCGGTCTACTGGGCATAGGATTTGCCCCATAAAGGCGGTTCACAACTTGCAACAACGAAAACATTCAAACATAATAAAATATACACAGTCATTATTTTAACATGCTCAGGCACATGATGACCGTACCTCATAGTTTCAAACCAGACACGAGCTCTTAAAACACGACAACAGACATAGTAGAGTTGCACTCACTGATGGCTATAATCATCCAGCTGCAGGGTCGATTGGCCAAACAACCTCCAACATACGAGGGTATGTTCCTCAAGGAGGTGCTTATCCTCAAGATTGCCACAAACTTCCTATAACTATTATTTATGCTACAACCTCTTCCAGGAGATGATCACAGGAACCACCACGGGTTTCCCTACATCAAACCTTGAACATACCAGCTGCACTAGATAGTTACATTATGCGTATTTCTCGAACATCTTCGAGGGCAACCACCTGATTCCCTACGCCTCGTCCACACGAACGTCGAGGATATAAGCCTTATCGTCGCCATCACGATACACAACCAGGTTCGGGTTCCTCAAACCGTCACTGGTGCGGAACCGTTTCGCTCGTAGGGCTTGGAGCACATTTTCCTCTATGCTTTCCTACACAAGGGGCCGCGGTGGCCGAGGGGTCAGACCTCTTGGCTCTCACCAAGGCGATCCGGGTTTGATTCACGGCGGGGTTTGTCCCTAGATTTTCGCACGTGGGAATCGTGCCGGACGATGCCGCTGGTCGACGGGATTTCTCGGGGATCTCCCGTTTCTCCCGCCCTTTCGTTCCGGTGCTGCTCCATACTCACCTCATATCACCCCTCACCAGCGCTGAAGACCTCGATGTTAAGCGGCGACCTAAACCTCTCGCTCACTTTCACCCGACCGACACAGCTGTGGGTAGCCATGATTGTCTGATGGTTTCTGTCACACTACTGGAGCACAATGAACGTTGACACAACAGCACGCCTGTCATATAGAGGCAGCGCTCATTCCTCGCCCATCTCCCCTTAGAGGTACACACAGCCTAGGGAAGATTATTGCTTACTATATGGGCATAGGAATAAAGTACTTTCCCGGCATCTGGTCAACACACAGCGACAAACAGGCCATGGACGACGGACAGGAGAAAGTCTCAAACATATAAATCTCATCCACCTAATAGTGCATCCCCCTCCCTCCAGCAGCACCAATAGGTGTTCACCTTAGCACATGTATTAAGCGACTACCAATCAACTGTAGTTGCCGCCCTCATGCACTCCATTCGCACCATTTTCCTTTCTCAAATACTCGCCAATTTCCACCTCTGAAGACTCGTCAATTTCCTCCAAAGATGCGCTATTTTCTAATTCTGAAAATGCGCTATTTTCCTGCTTAGAAGACCAGCCATATTTCTCCGCCTAATGCACTTCATTTTGCTCTAACGCGTATAAAGAAAAAAATAACCAACTCTCACGTTATGCGGTGCACTGGTTAGGAAGTATAAGTCGCTACCATTCTATGAGTGACATGCATGGTGTAGATGAGGCAACTCTGTGTCGCTACATAATATCTTCAGTTTCTGCAGTTAAATCTGTACTGTCATGGCCACTAAACATTACAGAACATATTGAGAAGATATATTCACTTTCTCACTTTTCCTTCATTTTTTGGATAGAAATTTCTCTGATACCATTGATGCCCCAGTTCGGTATGAAGCTGGATTTGTTGGTTGGAGTAGGGGTGAGCATTATATTAACTACAACATGTTTTTCTGTTGGAATACAAAGATATATTACTATTTGAGTGCAAACTAGCCTAGGGGTGTAGATAATGGACGTGTACTTCGCAATGTTAATATATACCTAACAAGTAAACATGTTTGCGGTGTTTACAAATGTTATTTTGTTCGGTGACTGTGCTTATCCCTTGAAGGAGTCGCTAATTTTATCTTTACACTACAGTCTTGCAAATTTAACCGTCAGACACTTAGACATTATAGACACACTTGCTCTCTTGGATTAATTTAAATTTTGCAATTATTTTAGGTTAGTACTTGTTTATTAAGGCAATTACGTGGAGTAGAATACTCTTTTGAGAGTTTTTATGTAAATAGAAAGGATACAAACAGTTGATACGAGACGTGTTTGTGTTTCCAGTTGGCAATGCTATAGAAGTAGATGCTGTGGCTGAACCAACCAACCAGCAGGTGGACCAACTTCACGCACAGTTTGTCCAGCAGTTGGTAGCATTGTTCGAGAGCCACAAGCACAAGTACATCGACAACGCAGGAAACGTCCACATCACACTCGTGTAATTGTCTGTCTACAAGAGAACCTAACGAAGGCGCAACCTTAGTTGTAAACAGTGCTATTTACTTATAGATAACAACAACAATGTAATATGAGACGTGCATTTCGACGCATTGTAGCGCACATAATTAATGAAACTGTGATAAATAGTTGTATAATTGAGTATGTGTTACTCTGAAATGTGCGTGAGGTTTAATCTAGGAATTAATAGACGAATTTTGTGAGAAGGAATGTAAATATGTAATCGGGTGTATTACGAACAGTTAAGTTCTGTAACAATACAAGCAAAATAAGTATAGAAACATTTGGCAAGGCTGTATTTCATAATTTTCGAGAGTTAAAGTTTAGGACCAAAATTCCTCTTTTTGCCAGTCATTCGTTTACTTTAACATTTTTTTAAATTTATAAATTTCATAAAATAAGTCTGATTTCAGTACATCATATTATCCTTGGAATGATATACAGGATGGGTCTTGATTAGACCGACACGTTTCGGGAGACTTCCTGACGACAAAATATGATGAAAACATAAAAGTGTCTTATGGCCTAAAGTTATTATTAAAGGGGTGCGCACCATTAAAGAGGTTTGGGAATGCTTTTGTGTTCGTAAATAAGAAAATACGTTACATTAAAGACCAGTTTTCGTATAGTGTGTGTGTGACCGTACCTGTTAGAACTGTTAGTTTAGATTTTGTAAAATCGTCCCTGCAACATTAATAAAATCAGTAGAGACAGCATTGTAATTGTTATCAAAGTGGTGTCCGTGTTTTTCATCAATGCATTTTATTGGGTAAGAAATACAAATTTGACAAAAATAAAAAAGGTCGCATTTATGGGACACTTATTACTGCACTGGTTCTCGTTGAAATACATTTTGTAGTTTTTTCACCACGTTCCTTACTAACACATGCAGCTATGCAACATGCGCAACGTATGCTGAGCGGGTTGTCTTCTACACAGGCGCAGTGTTTGGCACATTCGTTCAGGTAACATTTAGACCGGGCTAGATGCGTCAGTTATCACACATTCGCCGAGTAAAACGATGAAATAACACTAATAATAATAATAATAATAATAATAAAGACATAACTAACATAAATACGATCACTACATAGCAAATTACGAAGTTTATTAGTTGTACTGGTCTTAAAACAGCTATTGAGGTATTAATGTTCTCAGATCGTGCTACACAGTTGTTTGAAAAACAACTGCCAATGTCAAAGAAAGAATTGTCAAGTTATACACAACTGAATTACTTTTCTGTATATAATTAACTATGTATGGTTACATGTAGCACATTTATGCTCAGATAGTCGTCTGTTAATATCACCTACTAAACTAAACGTAGTTTCCGTACCACTCGATTACACGAATCTGTATCTTTTTAGTGTCTACTAGGCGCTGGGACCCATCCTTCTCTGCATTAGCGAGATTCAATAGCGATGGCTGCCGAGAACCCTCGAATTAAGTTGCAGGCGTCCATCATTCGCCCCGAAAGTTCCTCAGGGGCTTCGTTCACGAGGCTCTAATCTCTAAACAAAATTAAATCCTAAAACATAAATGATACTATCATTACAATTGTAACCAAAGTAATAAGAAATCAAAATCTATAGAGTCAAAAATGTAAACATTAATAAACCAAATTTACCATAATCTGTATACCATTACAACACGAAAAATTAGTTAATGCATAAAAATCAGATGCAGATTCCAAATATAACTCTTTTCCTTCTGCTTTACAAAGTCATCAAAGCAGAAATGTTTAGCTGTACGATATGTTATATTTGTATCGTATAATTGTTACTTTAGCTGAACCAGTAGATAAAACTGATGTTAATTAAAATTTATATATTAACGCCTAAATTTGAACTGTAATGACATACTTTATTGCGAAGCACTTAAGTCGAATTTTGGGAAAGAAAGGAACATAGTGATCGGTTAGGAAAGTTTGCAGATAAAAAATATCATCCTATTGTTTTTGCATCACAAAGTCAACTATGCAGAGATTTATGCAAAAAATACTGTTTATATTCAAAATCGCAGAATTTATAATTTATTCGACCCTACATATGGAAACGACGCTGCCTATTAAATAATAGTTGTATCATAAAAATACTTATAAAGTAGAGAATTTAAAGCAAACCATTTTTTATTATAACGATAGGCATGTTAACTGGAAAATTAGAAATGTAAGTAAAGATTTGAAACAGATATAATTAATATAATAAGTAAGCTTAAGTCATCATGTTCCTATTAACAAGGTTTTTGCGAATATAATATTTAAACCCTGAAAGGCTACAGTTATCGTAAAACCATTACACAGATGTCAGAAAATTGTTTTTACTATGCATTCTAACTTTTTAAAGCAAACAATTACATAATTTCAGTTAATAATGAACTTAAATGAATTAATATCAATTAGATAACTAGCCGAAATTGTATAATATGTTTTCTTTGTCAAAATTAGGCTACATAGTAAAATAAATGTCCTACACATACGCATGACGGTTCGACGATATCTGCTTCCTTTTATAATTTATTCGAAATATAATCGTAAATAGCAACCCATGGCATTAACAACTCGGTTACTAAATATCGCAATACTGAAGTTAAGTAAAGCAAAACAAAGATATCAAGCGAATGAAAATCTCATATATTTATTTTTCCCGCAAAGTGGAATAAAATTAACTATGTTTCTCATCGTGAAACAACCGGATTTTCTTTCCTTTTAGATGTATTGAACTGTTCATAATATAATGACTGAAATCACAGATTGAGTCTGTGAAACTTACTAAGTGTCGTTGGCGATCTAAAAATAAATTTATCACACAATACCTTTTGATGTTAACGCATTATCATTTTAAATGAGAGAAAACTTCGTGTCTACTGATATTCATAGATTGATCACTACAAACCTACGATAGGAATATTCGTATGATGCAAATATATTTATTTTCAACTATAAAACAGAGAACACTTGGTGCACAAAATGCAAGAAAGTTACAAAAAATATTTTAAAAAATACGAAAAGTAGACAGTTCAGAAAATAATTTGTTCATTATGTAATTCTAAAAAATCATCATTAAAAAATTCTATGTAGGAGAAGGAATAATCCAGGAACCATACTAGCCCAGAAAAATAAATTTTCTTGGCAGAAATGTATTTTTCTTCCTTTTGATTAATAGCAAATTTATCTAGTTGAATCATAGTGTACAAAAAAATATTTTAAAAAATACGAAAAGTAGACAGTTCAGAAAATAATTTGTTCATTATGTAATTCTAAAAAATCATCATTAAAAAATTCTATGTAGGAGAAGGCATAATCAAGGAACCATACTAGCCCAGAAAAATAAATTTTCTTGGCAGAAATGTATTTTTCTTCCAGTTGATTAATAGCAAATTTATCTAGTTGAATCATAGTGGGTAATTTGAAAGGTGTATCGCATAAAATAAGGGATATACATATGCAATAACCACTGTTGATTTTTGTCTCCAATTTTGCAATTGTTTTACCCATTAAAGATAAAATTCAAGCTTAAAATATGGTTATTTGTTTGGAAAATATATTGAAGAGAAAATAAAAATATTTAAGTGAAATTCACTTTGAATTATAAAATCAGAACTTCTAAAGAACTTCTGTAAAAACATATGTAATTGTTATCCGTCATTTTCTAAATTTAAAACTAGTGTAGTCGAGAGATTGAGTTGTACTTAAAAAATATGGGGACATTTTCTTTAAATGGTAATTATAAATTGAATATTATACTAAAAGATTTCGTTAAGGAATACAATAATTCAGAATACATAGGTCAAACTATTAATGTGAATTGCATTAAATATTTGAGAAAAATTGAGCATTAAAAAAAGCAGCTAATGTGAATGAATTTACACAACCTAAACATAAAAACTGGAAATGTTTGAACTATAAAATTAAAAAAAAAAAAACAAAAAAAAAACAAAAAAAAAACATCATAACTGTTTACATTTGTAAATGTTTTAACTCGTGATATATCGCTTTTACAAAATAAACAAATACTAAAGAAAATAAATACAAAGATTTTACTAACAATAAATTATGAAAACTACTCAATATAACTTAATAGTTGGCTGAAAAAGTCTGAAAACGACCGGTAACAGAATTTTTTTTTTAATTGTTAGATTTTGATATCGAGTATAATTGTTAAATAATTAAGACATTAATAAAATTATATAAATAGTAGTTGTATGTATTAACTCAGTTTAAATTTGTTTACACCAAAAATCAACTCTTGTCCTGTATAGTTTTTGATACGTAAAATTAGCTGCATTATTACTTACTATGAGCATTCATGGTTTCTTTCAGTCTTAGCTATAGATTGATAAATGTTTTGATTATTTATAATTCTCAATAAAACATTACAATATTCATGGAATTTTGTAATTACACGCGACTGATTTTATAAAATTGTCCTCTGAGCTCCAAAGACTTAATAATTGTTTTACATCTATTTTCTTATAACTTTTAAGACAAAATAACTGTATTTACAGATGTTTTGTTATAACATAAATACATAATAACTGCCTTTACATAGGTTTTCGTATAACTTTAAAAGCGTCAAAGTTGATCTTGAACTTTGATTTTGTGTTTGTCGTACAAAATGAAGAGTTGTTTTTGTTGGTTTTTCGAGCTATTACATTAACATCGTCATAAACTTATTCTCGTAGTATTTGTGTATGCTTAGCGTCAATTTAGTTTATATTTTTCGAAGAGAAACTTATATTTTAATGTTTTATTTTTCGCTCTAGTTGACCTCTGTATGACTGTATTTCTTTTCTAAGTTTATGTTTGCCATGTTTACAAATTTATGGTAATACGTTTCCTTCACAAATCGAATACTGAGAATTTTCATGTTATTTATTTTTAGCTGCATAATTTCTAGAGTCACCACTCAAAGCCCCAATAAAGAACAAAGATCAGAACGCTAGGTCTAGTTAGTGCTTTGCACATTAATAGACGGTATTATTATTTACTAAATGTTTCAGCAACTGTTCGATAGGAATACTTGTACTTGCTCCTCACGTACAGAAATATTATATTCAAAGCACTAAACTGAATATTTGTGTGTGGTTTGCCTATTGTAAGTTTCCCTTTGCGGAGAGGTTGGCACACGTGGGTTTTCGATAAAGCAAACCGCAGTTGGTTGGTCGTGGAATCTTCGCCTCCTGCCCCTGCCCCTGCTTCACGTCTTAATAATCGATGAGTGTAGAGCCGATGATCGGGAGAAGGAAGCGCGCGGCAATGCAGGAAGCTGTCGTTATCTTCGCTCACTGAGCTGCCTCCTGGGATGTAGTTTCTATAGCAGCAGGAAGAAGGTGAGAGAAGAGCGCATTCCTCTGCACAGACCGCAGCAGCTCACAAGGTGCTTTTGTTCAACTGCGCAGAGATAAACTCCCACACTTGTGTCTCGGGACGGAAACTTTAACCTTCCATTTTTTGTTCTTTTTATATACTAAAGGTTTTATGCATTTTTCTTTTGGTTCTTGAAAATCCAACACCTCTCATTTTCACGCCTTGAGGAAATTCACTCCAATGGTTGTACGTAAATACTAGACGGATTCATTGTCAAAATTCCTTTGCCAATAAAATAGCAACTTGAATATTAATAATAATAATATGTCGTCTTTTAGCCACGGAAAAAAGGAATTATCACATTCTCTTTGTTTTGGTCTATAAGTAAATATATATTTATATGTATTAGTAAAATGCAAATAAAACCATTGAAACTATCGTAAGTTTATTACAATTCATAATACCAACACAGTAACATGTTTGTACAAGAAAACAAAACATAGTTTAGTATTTAAAGCAGCATATTCTTCATTCTCTTCATAGTATGTCTCGTATTTCTCTTCCACCTAAATCTTACAGTTAATACACTTAGAACTCTAAGGAGATGGCGACTAATTATCAGAGGTATACTGTTGTAAGTCATTATAAAGTGATGGTGTAGGATTCGGCTACGTGGAAGAAATCACATTACGAATGCATGTAATTTGTGAGAAATGCAGGAAGAGCAGTACCTCGAAGTAACTCAGGAGGGGAATGGAAACACGCACGTCATACGAACACAGTGTTGCCAGGAGAACTATGGACGGAACGTACTCGGTGGAATGGGAGCAGTGAAAGTTGAGATATGAGCAGGAAGTCTTGACGGGCTAATAGAAGGGTGAGACTAAGAAATGGGAGGTAATTCAAGGCGCGCTTACAGTGCCGAAGGGAAATACGTTTTAAAGGCCCACCTGGAGCTGTTACGGGTTCGTAAGCGAAGTACGAATAAGGGCGACATTGAAGCATATATCTAGTGCAACGAGGCTCTTATGCGATTGACAACGAACTGACGCGCCGTACTCTTGGAACTATGGGACGTCAATAGGAAAATTTGCATAAAATTTTTGAAAATAATTTAGCGAAGCTGGCCCTTCGTAGTTTCATATCAATATGGATACTGCACTTGCAAATATAACTGTGAGGAAAAAAATAGTTTCAGATGTTTTTAAGAGATCAACAAATATTTAAGACAGCGTCACATTTAGGATACACTCAATCAACTAAACTTCACTAACATAGCATTCCATGTAAACTATTTCATCCTCGGGACTACGTCATGCTGCACGTTGTTTATTGCACGTTTGTTATACGTTAAAATCTTTGCAGAGTGTTTATTGTTGTTCCTACGCTCTGCACACTGTGTTTTAACAGACATTCCTCGCTATGTCTCAGTTGTATACGAACCAGCCGCCAATGACATAACATAGCCACTCCAATCCAAAAGCCAAAATAAGAATACATAATAACTAACCTTACTTGCAACTCATTTTAATGATTTTATTACAACTTGCCACATAGACGTCTCTGTAGTTATACACCCAAGATGCAGCGTATCGTTAGTAGTTTTATTTGTCTGATAATTATGGAAGATTTGTTTGCAATTATGGCTTTCCGGTTGAGGATAAGTAAATATGAGGGGTTGATGCGGTAATATTTTGTTACCTATCATTATTTTAATGAAGAACTTTGTGTTTTAAGTGTTAAATTAAATATTAAAGGACGTAACCAAATCTTTATCCGGTCTGTACCTCAACGATTACAGCTGATAGAACTTTCAATTGAATTGTATATTTTTATGTGTGCGTTCTATAATTACCTGATAATATTCATACACATATATAAATTTAAATGGTTGTTTTATTTTTCAGTTGTACATTTTTAACAGAACTGATTTGCTGGTAGTACTAAAATTCATTAAACTCGCATATAATTATTTCAATTACGCAAACTTCCATATAAATCGAATATAACTCTTCAATTACACAATAAATATTGGACGTTAAGTTAGCTTTCATCAACAAAAATAACAAATATACTGGTAGTTTTTTAACTTAGGTTACATAATTTGGAATGTTGTTCTTAATTAAAAACCAGGTGCAGTTATTCAATGAAATTTTAGCCTAGCAAATTCCTGAAGGGAGAAAATTCCCTTTATTATCAAATTGTAATAATGTGTTTTGATAAAATACCGTAAAAGACGTGGAGTTAAATTACAGTTCTTTTCACAATGATTACTGCAATTGAACTTTGAACCAATCAAGAAACTGATCTTTCAAACTCTCCCTTATGAAAATAACGGAGGTGACCTCACTCTTATTGACTGGAACTTTTGTGGCGATGGGTGTTATGAAAATTGCGTGCAGCCTTCTTGAGAAGTTCATCCTAAGTAACAAGAAAGTTCCTCTTGTTTCAAGTCGCTATAATTCACCGTTTACAATACAGTGAACTGTGATGTTTCTGTACTACAAGTAGCTAACGACAAACTGTATTATTGTAGACATACGCCATTGCGATATATGTCATCCCAGAAATATTAGAATGAGACTATGAAAACTAACAACAAAAACATAAATAATATAACAAGCCTAGTTGGCTGTAGTGAACACATCCATAAATCAAAACAACACAACATGAAAGATTCCATAAGGAATAAGTCAACGGTAAATAATGGGGAAATAACAGTAAACACCCAAATATAAAATTCGAAACAAAATAATCTGTTAAACTCAGGACATCACAATTAATACAGCACAGACCATACTCGGGCGAATAAAATTTTGGACACAAGACAGGATAACAACGACGATGTACAGACAACACACTAGACGACACAACGATGAAGACACAAAGGGACACAGTATATTTCCAAAGGCCAACTTTTCACGACGTTTTGGGAGACGACAACTTCTCCCGTCTTCAGGTGAAGTAAAAGAGCCTGACGCTCTGTTCCTAGCACGACCAATGACAGTCGAGCTCTCTCCTGAATGGCCGCGCACCTTTTAATAGGTTTTATAGTTTATTGTAACTTCACAAATAATGTTGTTTCTATTTTGTTGAAGGTTTCCACGTGTTTCTTAATTCAATACTTAGCTGACTAAATACATTTGTGATATTCACAACAAATGCAGATTCTTTTTTTTTTTTTTTTTTTCGATATTTGTTGTTGACTAATTCCTTAGGGAATCATTCATGTCCTGTGTTTTGATTTATGGATGTGTTGACTGCAGACAACTAGGCTTGTTTTCTCTCTTTTTCGATATTTGTTGTTGGTTGACTTAGCCTCACTAATATTTCTGGGACGACATATATCGCAATGGCGTATGTCCACAATAATACAGTTTGTCATTCTGACCCATTACATGGAACATTCAAAGACATCAACAAGTAGCTAAACACTGCTATATCAGTAATGGAATCGAACACAGAACACGTTTAAATGCATTTGGTCTCTGAAAAATGCATCCAGTGCTACAGTTCTTTAGCCATCTCGCATATTTCAACTAAGAAAACCTCGACATATATCGAAGCAACTCCATACGCGCATGCCTATCTCACACCTTCATCTTTGGCGTACTTCAGATGTGAATTTCTGTAAAAAGCGACCGAAGTTCGGGTAATAATTTTGTAATCTATTGGTACAGATTGTATTGCTCACCTCACGTTGACTATTTGAAAAATTTTCTTTTCTAATAAACGATTCGTTCTAGCGTTTTGAAACAAGATGATATTTTGTGTTACTAAGGATATACTGTTCAAAGGCAACATGAAATGTAAAAATACCGCACAGAAAAAAAAATGCTTCGTGGGGGCTACAAAATGTTCTGCCAATTTCGACCTCACGAAATAATTTTGTAGTCACTACAAACTTTTTTTGTAGTCACTTCAAAACTTTATTGGGGACAGACAAAGTGTTTAATGGTCACCACAAAAAATATTTCGTAAGGTTCATTATGACAATATATTTTGTGGTGACTAAATGTAGTTATTCCATTGCGAACGGCACATAAAT
Source organism: Medauroidea extradentata (assembly GCA_003012365.1). NCBI lineage: Eukaryota > Metazoa > Arthropoda > Insecta > Phasmatodea > Phasmatidae > Medauroidea > Medauroidea extradentata. The sequence goes on from PNEQ01004808.1 coordinate 68,702, forward strand.
TCTTCTTAATAAGAGAGTGACCATCCTCATTATTTTCATTAAAGGGAGACTTTAAAGAAGGATTTCTTGAATCGTTAAAGATCTCAATAACACTAATCATCGTGCAAATAATTGTAATTTAACTCCGATTCTTTTGCAATATTGGCAAGAATATAATTTTAAAATTTAATTTTCATGTCTGAATCGGTTCTTCCAGAATTGTGCTAGGTAAAATTTAATTATGTAACTATACCTAATTTTTTATAAGGAATCACTTGTCAAAATTGTAACATGAGTTAATAAAAACCGGTTCAAATCTGTAATGTACTCTCGTCAGTATTTCTTGACAAACTAAATCACATCATACAGCTATACAATCAAGTATAAATGGAAACAAAACCAGACTAGAAGGACTATATAAACGAACACAACTACTGAACTGCAAGTATACACAGACAAACAACGCAGATAACACAGGTTCAAACAGCAGCCTTCCTTCGACAATAGATGCAATATATATAAACATATCTCAAAATACGACATGAATATATACAAAACTAGAACAGTAACCAATACAAATCCATCCCGGGATGGAGTATAGTAATATGGATACTAACACACAAAAAAGGACAAATAAGATAAAGCCAACATAGAAACGGGTATGAGAAATAACGACAAATGGACGGGAACGATGATAATTCACGTGACCAGGCACACGAATGGATGTGAACACAGACGTCACAGCAGAGAGAACACAGACGTCACAGCAGAGAGAACACAGACGTCACAGCAGAGAGAACACAGACGTCACAGCAGAGAGAACTCAGACGAACAGTAGCAACTTCCTTCGATTTCAACAGACAACATATGCTTACGTTCCGGGAACCGAGATATTCTTCGTCTTCAGGTACATGTGCAAACTGTTTGATTTTTTTCTGGATTTTCCTACAACTAGGCAACATTCGCTGTCCAAAAACTGTTCAGTTTGTAATTAATTGATTATGTTTTATCATCTTTCAGACATTCCGTTAAAACACATATTGTCCTAATTTTGCCAAAGCCTATGTAAAAATATCGCCTTGAACCTACTGCGTGCAATACAGTGGCGAGACGCGAGTTGCCTATATCGTAGGTGTACTATGTTAAATCTTATTTCACACTGTAGGCTATTTAACGATCAAGTACGTCCTTTGTACGATGCGTTGCTTTGACGTACACTCGGTTACTATTCATCCGCCACATGTTGACCTCCACATTGTCATGTATCACAAATATTGGAAATGTATACAGCTCATTGCTCGCAATGTTAACGTGTGGCGTAATACAACATTAGTGTTGTTGGCGATATTGTTGGGAAGAAGCTTCAATGTGCTATCTTTGCTGAGAAACTCCTATATCCAGTATACAAGAAAAAACGTCCTGCACCGCGCACATTTCAATATTGCGCCTTTATATCCTCCAACACATCAGGCGTCAACACTTAATGCTCGTATTTACATAAACGTACTTTATTACAGTTGAGTGTGAAGACTAAAGAAGTGAAGGAGTTAGCACAACAGTCGAACGACAAGTATTTTGTGAATTATGTATGATTTATACTCGCTAGAAAAAATCCGGAAATGTTACTTCGTATGAGAAGTCAGATTTTGTATGCGTGTACATTTGAGTTACTTAGTCGTTGAGTCGAAACACTCACGAACTCTCTCAGTGCCTTGTCAGTTGAACGACTAGCTACTCAATGTAGTTGACGTAGGCTCACGACTGCGGACTAAACCCAAGGAACTTCTGATACTCAACCCAGCGACAATTCTCTCACAAACATAGTTGCGAAGGTGTCCTAGGTGGTTGAAAGTACCGGTATGTCTAAAAACAATACAGTTTACCGACTATAGCTTTCACATAAAAGCATATCAAAATCAATATTTAAGTGGTTTTAGCACTTTTGCATAATTTAATTGAATGAAATAAATATTTTTAGAAGTGAATTTACAAAATCAAAACAATTTACAATCCTAGAAATTATTTACTGCCAATATTTTGTGCATGCATTTGGCAGAGTAATGACTTTGATAGCAAATTTGTGACGCCATATTTCCGTACATTTGATTGCCGCATAGAAAAGTATGTTGAAGAAATAAGACTGCTCAGAATATGGGGAAATGTGTAATATATGTTTGTTATTTTAGAAAGTTCTTCATTGATTTAAATAAACTGTATATTCCAATAATATGATTATATTTCCCTCTGCATCACGTCCTATAAAACGTTTTATGAAGGCTTCAGTTGTTTTACTGTGGTTAATCTTGGCCGTTATCTTTAATTTCGACGATGTTTGACAGGCTTTATACATATTTGAAATACTTTTGGGTACCGTTGCATGCGAAAATTCGTCGCATCCTTATTTTAGCACACAAATGCACGCTCTGTGTGATTGTCATTCGACAAGCATATTACACTCATATTCGAGCTTACTCGTACCCATATAGCTCTCTGCTATAAAACACTAGACGAATCCGCTGGCATTAATATAAGCACACGCTGTACAGTTATTTTTCAAGATAGTTTATTTGACTTTTCACTATTTGTATGACGACGTTGTTTTGTTTGAGTAAGTGGGGCAGTTTTTATTAGTGTCTCATTACTAAACCAGTCACGCATATAATGTTTGCAATATTTTTAGCGAGGTTACTCGTCTGACATTTAAAGAAAAGAAACGCGTCTTCAATCTTCTTATAGATATAAAAAGGCTTATAAAAGAAACACTTTTCCAAACAACTCTATGGACTTTTGAAATGTTTATTAAGAACAAGCCTCAAAGTTAAGAAAACGATTTGGTGACTCGCTGTCTCTAAAAGCGTTTTCGTATCTGCGTTTTCCTCTTCATCTTTAGCTTCTTCTACCCAGTTCGTATCCTTTCGCCTGTATATAGCTTCCCCTCTGCGTTCTGTCGCGCGGTAGGGAGAGTCACTTGGCTAAAGTGGCAATACTTCAGCCAGAAACTTTTGATTTCATCTTCATTTCTCCCCGGAGGAAGTTTTTATGTCTTCATCTCGAGGTCCGCAGTTTTGGCAGAGCTGTCACAAGGCCGCGTGCTGAACAGCGACATGCCAGCCTTCGACTGGTCAGATTCATCGCAGGGCTGTGTGCTGAACAGCGACATGCCAGCCTTCGACTGGTCAGATTCATCGCAGGGCTGTGTGCTGAACAGCGACATGCCAGCCTTCGACATGTTAGTATCATCGCAGGGCTGTGTGCTGAACAGCGACATGCCAGCCTTCGACTTGTTAGTATCATCGCAGGGCTGTATGCTGAAAGGAGACTGGATGGCATTCAGTCGATAACTTTAAAGCTAACCTATTGGCGAAAAATAACAGTCAAATGCTCAACTCCACAGTTTAGAAATGTTGCTACTGACTCAAATAATAAAAAACTTTACAGAGGCTTAGGCAACAATTTTTGACAGCATTAAACACGCATAATTAACATTTTGTGGCCAGCGTAGACAAGCATTCACATGGAGACGTCAGTTGTGTATCTTAGCACATCACAGTTGAGGCGGCGTGAGAATACTCGGGTCAACGTTGAATCTATCAAGGGTATTTCACAAAATGTGCTGATGGACGCATCAAAGCTAATCGTAGACAGTCAATTTTTAACGCTGAAAAAATAACTGAAATATTGATGAATAGCAACGTAATTTTCTGTCAATATTTATGATGTTTTGCTAGTTTATTAAAATAGTAAACAAATAGGGGTGTACTGATCTTATCAAACACCTTAGTTGTTCACAAAACACATCCGCGCACAAAGTACATGGCAACGTGTGTGGCTCGCTCGTACATACACACACACACTCTCTCTCTCTCTCTCTCTCACTCACACTTTGAACAGTTTACTGTAAGATACATGTGGAATGTTAGCAAGTCACGTTCTCGTACAGTAACCATCTAGTTTATTGTTTAGGGTGACAACTATGAGAAGATGTGTAGAAACATAGGACTGTCCTATCACGTAACCCGCCTTCACACACAGCAACTAAACTGTGGTCGCATGACCAGACTTGCAGCGCGGGTTGCGTACCTGGCAGGCAACATAGTGCACACTCGCATGTTTTCCCTCTCAAACAGTTCGTATTTGAAGTGTTTTATCAATGTGACGTGTGTTATGAATGTGTATTACATCTTTGTAAAACAATTACAAATACCCGAGTGTTAGTCACATATTGGTAGGAACACACCACCCCTTTACATACTTGATGTAGGAAATTTTCGCACTCCGCAAAGTCTTGTGAGTTACGTAAAATGACACTATCATTCGCAGACTAATTTATTTGCTGTCCAGTAGATGTTATTTTCAGTTTAAACATTTTATATCATCGATTTGTAAGGGTGGATATCTCGCTTACGAGTTACTGTACGACATTGTTCTTATGTAATGTTTTCTACCCTATTTTGGATAGAGAATCAGCTCACGGAGTTTTTAATACGTAAGACTGTATCGTGAACTTATTGAAGTGTTTATGTTGTTTGAAGTGATTGTCCACCATTACCTGTGAACTGAACACATCAACATACATTTACCGTAAACTAGGGTTACTTTCACATTGTGAAGTAACTTTGCCCTACCCAAAAATTTTGGTCTTTATGTTGTTTAGGAAAGAAATTTATAAAGGTTAATTATATGTTCAAAAGAAATTATTTTTAATACAAATTACAATTATTTACTTATTTAACACAAGACCCCAAAACTAAAATTTTAAATAGTCAAATTAACATTGAAGATGTATCAAGTACCCCCAGTTTACGGTACACAATATTGTATGTGATCTTGTGGCACTCACATGTATTTGTAACAAAAGCTATCGCTCCTAGAGAATTGTAATTAGATGACCATTTTTGTTACAATCATTACATTACTGAAATAAACATCTTCGAATGTTCAAATATCCCAAAATTACAAAAGTTGCATCCAGTTAGAAGGTGGCCACGGTAGGAGGCATCAACCAGTATTTAATTTGGGTTTGAAGACCCTAATAACATAAATAAATATTTAGAGTATAGTTGTTTTAGATAATTCAGTTTTCGATATTTTAATAAAATAAGGTTATAAATCTCGATATTCAAAAGCTAATTACGTCCTAGATACGGAGTAACCTTCATATTTCTACTTTATTTTTCACAAGGAATCGCCTCACAATGTTTGTGCATGTAGTTCAGAAACAAACTGTATATATATACACACACACAAACACATGAGAATGTGTGAATTGTATGCTTGGATTGGTGCTATGGCGTAAGAAAACAATGACCAGCTATCATATTTGGATGTCCTAGTGTATAAGAAACAGAACTCCACATTGGGTCACAAAATCTTCAGGGACCCAATTCACACTGAGACACCTGCCAGCAGAATTACATTGCCATCCTTCGCAGAAAAGAACAGTTACATCCACTCTAACACACAGAGAAAAAACCACATGGAAACTGAAATTAAACATCTCACCGTAGCTCTAGAAGCAAACAGTTACACTGTGAAATACAGCAGAGCATCAAAAGCCGAACTAGGAAATCTGAAACAGAACACCTATACAAAGTTCCTAGTTCATGTGGGAAAGTGTATTTAGGACAAACTGGCAGAAAAATCACAATCAGAATAAAAAAACATATCATAGCATACAAGTATGAAAACCAACAGTCAGCAAAAGCAGAACATTCAATAGACACCAAAGACAGAATTGATTTCATCAGGTTTTCCACAATAGCTAAAATCAGCAATTACCACCTGAGGACTGTGAGAGAGGTAATAGAGATTATGTAACATCCCAACAATATCAACAGGGAAGATAGCTACCGACTAAACAAAAAATGGCTGCATTAGTTCGTGTATGACTCAAAATTCAATGACCAGAGGACAGTCCCGATAGACTCACCAGGATTGGCCAGCCAACCAGGAGCGAGTCAGAATAGGATTGGTCTAAAGTTTCTAAATCATAGCACTACCTTCATTATTACTTTGTTATCTAACACGCATCTTTTGCCAAACAAGGAATGTTATTGTTATCAAATGTAATAAATTTCTTTGTAACACAATAGCCGTGGAAAGTTTAGTTGGTAAAAATTTTTAATTTGATTTTCAAATTTGAACAAATTGAATTTGGCAAATGAAAAAAAAAATTATCACCAATTAATTAGTTTTCTTTACTCCTAAATCTCTTTTTTCTATAATAGCACGATATGCTTTAGTACAAACAATATTTTTTATAATATTAATTACAAATAGCTTTTATTTTATAATTGTTACTTATTCCAAACGATAAGATTATTTTTGGATAGCTACTTATAAGTTTATGACTAACGAATTCAACCATAATTGTTTCGTTATAAACAGGATGAACTAACTAATCCGAGAGTCTTTGTTGTATAACATTTTAAATTAATGAAATAAAGATATGAAAGTGTCGGTTATCTATGCCGCTTTTCAGCTTAGTCAGTTATATGTATGAAAGCATTATTTATTTAAGTAACAAAATAAAACAAACTCGATTTATTTAGCAGATGTTTAACGTGGTTTTGGAAAGACAAAATCCTTTGAATGGGCACGGGGGGGAGGGATGGGAACGGAATCTGTTAGGGTCTGTAATAAAGAACCTTCCACATTCCCCGCATTGGCTCTAGTTATCATGTGACGTTTTCTAATTATACATATGACTTTCCTAAATGTAAAACTATGACACGAATACTTCTGGTATATCGTTGTTCCATCTGTTATAAATGTCGGTGTTATCAAGGATATGCCTGTTTCCTGATAGATAATATTCAGAATTTGTAATCTATATGTTGGACAAGGGAAAATTTCTCTCTCTAGTTGCGCAAGTTATATTACTAACTCATTGTTTGAGTTAACTCGGATTTCATAAAATGTTAGTTGGACCTGGCGTATGAGTTGCTCTGTAGCGTGGTATCAAAAGTTATATAACTATTGTACGTGTTTCCAATGCGTTTATCTACGACAAGAAGAGACACTGCAAACTATACCTCTATCTTTCATAAAATATCATTCGCTTATTTAAAACATGATTGCCAGCTCCTCAAATGTGGTAAAAATAGCTTTTTGACATTGCTGTAGTAAAAATACTAGCCGTAACTGTAAAACAAAAGAATACAGACAAGCGTTGGACTTTGAACCATATTTACCATAAATAAAATAACTGGTTCACCGCTTCAAATCCCATCGGGGATGAAAACTCTCTACGAAATCACGGCAGAAGTACTTTAGTTCTCAGTACATAGAGGCGAGACGGTGTCTAGAACGCACGTATTGGAGTCGAATTATCGACTTGTTTTTTTCCGTGGCTTATACTAAAAAAAACTAAGATCCAAATGACACTTAGTAATTACTACTAACCTGGTTAGGCCTGAGATTACATCAGTTTATCTTATAGAGGTTGTGTCTCAGCGTTGCTGGTGTCTGCATACAACACACGAAGCCTGCATGGCAAATGTTGATGAAACTCTTAGTTAATAAATTACATGCTATATAAATTAATTTACGCATCCATGCTATGTTACGAACTTAGAAAAACTATTTAAACGTATAGTTGACCCATAGCGCACTGTCAGTGGATATATATTAATCTAGCATTGGTGATGTTTTTTTAAATTTAATTACGTCTGACTATTTTAATCAATAAATTTTATAAATTGTTATTATTCGTAAGACGTTTTTCCTACCACTTCACTCATCTCAACCAAAACTATGATACATATTTATATATATTTCATAGGAAGTACAAGATGTGTAAAAGCTGGGTAGCCTATAGTTAGTCATAAACGGCTATCAGTCACTGAATTTATTGCAAACATTTTTATCTCAAATTCCATCCACAATCCACCCCTGTCTATTGCTCGGTATAAGGTACGGACGCCCTCGTAATATAAATATCTCGTTTCCTCGTAGCCTATACGTGAAGCGTGTTAATATTCAGCACAGCTTGCAGTGAACGACGCTTGCAAATGTGTGCAGTGAAGCAGAAAATGTGCCGGAACCCTCGCAGAACTTCAAAGTCACCGTTATTTTACTCAAGTGGTGCCTCGTTGTCTCCGTCTCTCGGAACTATGCGTCCTCTCCTATATTCTCTTTTCACATCCTAAATACTCCATTCTTTCCATGCCGTCTCTTTGCATTTACTGATTCACTCTTTGTCAGTTCCTGCTTCGTAGAACTTTCTGCTCGAGCTATCCGGGCAGTCGACGAGTTCTGAGCGGCGATTTTGTTCTAAGTTTTCCTTACGGGATATTTAAACATCGTAAATCCGTTGGATACGCAGGAAGAGTTTTGTCTCGTCAACAGAGATGGCATGATATAACGCAACATGTTGCTCAGATAATGTACATAGAAGCAAGAATTAATGGCATTCGTTACGAGACAACAGCATCATTCGTCTCAGGGGCAGAGAGAGATGATGATTTAATGAATTTATCTTACATTTGCGTCGACGCAGCCCAGCGGACGCTCAGAGCAAGTAATAACTGGCCTTCATGTTCAATTATACGACATCTAAACAACTGGCACTTGTTTTCTGCTGTAAAACAAACAAGAAACACAATCCACAGATAGAATTGTGTACGTTATCGCGTAATTAACATGTTTAAGGATTTTGAATTTTTTTTTGCCGCATGAAATATCTGAGGAATTATTTCCAGAAGTTCATCGAGCTCAGCCCACGCTTATAACTTAGTAAGGTCACTTAACTGTTCAAGTTGTGCTTATGTTTTTAACAACTTAACTATTAGAACTGCACATTTAGTGTGCTTAGTATCGACACCTGATATGTATGTTATTGCTCACAGCAAGTCCTTAATAATTAAATTGCGGAAATTAAAAGTTTTTCAACGATACTTCATGTATCAGGGATTTAAATTATCAGAAACCTTTTAACTAATTCAAACTAAATTCTATACCTTGGTAGTTCATCACGTTTGTATTGAATATAGTATAGTATTTTGGAGAAGGACTTTCATTTTGTAATCTAGTGCGATTTGAGTAATTTTTGTCATACTTCGAGAACTACCACCCGCCATTTTCGAGATTAACAAACCTAGCGTATTATTTTTACACATATATTTGAAGGACGACTAAACTAATTGGATCTGAAATTTTATGACAGTTCGTTATGCAAACTTTGAAAAAAGTTGCCCATGATAATAGGTCTAAACATGTTAGAATATAGTATGACATGTATAAATCTTGCACGTGGCCCTAATTGGGCACAATCACTTTATCGTTGCTTGGCATATGTGGACTTTTGAACATTACACACAAACTAAAGTGAATGTGAATAAAAACCGTACTGATATTCATAGCGAAACTGTCCGTGAACATCAATCTGTAATATGATAATTGCCAAAGTATATCATTGAAGAAAAATTACACGTACTTATAAACTACCAAATATTTTAACTGTCGCTAAGCATATTTTCTCGTTCTGAAAAACTGATTAAACTGTTTTTTTTTTTTTTTCACAGTCGATTCAATATAAGATCATTCCGCTGTAGAATCTTAAAGAAAGTGTGGAGACAAGCAGCAAACATTCGTTGCAACAATACGATATGACATAACAAAGTCACCAATTGTTTACGAGGCATTCCAGCACCTGCCCCGGCTATATCAGGCAGAAGCATGGAGCCAGTCCGTCTATACTTGAACCAGAGGGACTACCAGGGCATACAAGCTTATAGCTGACGATAGTAGTTGAATACCCTCGCTAGAAAGATATACGATATTGCCAATCGCTGTGGCTGGGCGTGTTTACCACCTGACATGTTACCAGTCGTGTGATGGACTAGCAGCCAAGTACCACCTTGACGAGACAGAGGACTATACAACCTGTACTACACGGCATTGTGACGAGTCCTAACACCAGGCGAACCAAGCCAGCGTTCCTTCATAGATCACTTAAAGCTTGCAAGGTTATCGCAGCCGTTCAGCTGAACAGCAGCTTACTATGACTGAGGCACCCAAGACGAGCTCGGACCTTTCAAGCTCAGGAACTCTCCAGACCTCCAGATCTTCTCTCAAGCAGGAATTTCAACCACAAACACTCCGAGACCAACCCTCGATCAGCACAGCTCGAAGCTGGGGCTCTCATGCCTATCTCCATGGGTCACACACAACCTTCCACACACCTGAGTTGCCACCCCTTGACAAGACAGCTCTCCACGTTACCCAGAATCCCCACTACGGCGTAATGGCCTTGGTCGCAAGTTGAACCAACCACTGCAGGACTCAGCTGGGACGCGCAATCTGCTTGGAGATAAGCAACATGCTGAGGAATACATCGACCCTGGACGTCAGCCCGGAGCCACGACGAGGTAGGAGAGTAGGAGAGGCTATATATTCACAGCACCGCCTCATTAAGGGCGCGGTCTACCGCAATTTTCATCACCATTATTTTATTTTTTATTTGCACCAAACATTTTTTCCTTATTTGAGACACAAAATGTGACTAAATTTGGCTCTTACGAAATTTTTTAACTCTCATAGTTTTCGCGTAATTGCTTGTTAAAGTCATATTTTGCATGTTTTCGTTTTAACGACCACACTAAAACCAACTGATTTAACAAACTCAAAAAAAAATCACAGTGGATGAAGACATTTCAGGCTAAAATGACATGCTCATAAAAATAAAAATTATTTGAATTAAGAAAAATGCTGAAACTCAAAATTAAAATTTAAAAAATCAATAATTTTTTTTAAATACAAATAATCTTTTTTCTTTAATTTTATGAGCATGTCATTGTAGCCTGCAATGTCTTTATCCACTGTAATTTTTTGAGTTTGGTATATCAATTGGTTTTAGTGTGGTCGTTTAAACGGAAACATGCAAAATATGACTTTAACAAACCATTACGAGAAAACTATGACAGATAAAAAAATTTCATAAGCGTCAAATTTAGTCACATTTTGTGTCTAAAATAAAAAATAATGTCTGGTGCAAATAAGAAATCAAATAATGGTGAAGAAAATTGCGGTATACCGCGCCCTTAAGGAGAATGTTATTAGCCAGGGTAAAGTCCCAGTTAGGTAGGAGCGCAGAATATATTTGACTACACCTCGTACACCCCGTGGTTTATAGCCTGCAGGGAGACGTTGGGTAATCTAGTAGAGGACCTGATGTCAACGTCAACACTTCTTCCGTTGTCGACAACCAGACAGACCTGCACAGATCTTTAACCCGCCAGAACACAGCACTTGAACTCACCAGAACTCAGCCTCACCGCAACCACGCCCTACAAGTCCCATGTTGTTCACAAGAAGACTGCACGTAGTCTCATTATCCTGCATTTAGAGGCTACGATGAGGTGGAATATGCTTACTAGTATCGCCCTTATGGTCCCGCTCTCTAGTTCTCAATTCCCACAGCCAGGCGATCACAACAGCTCCGCTTACCAAGCTTGCAGTTACAGCGTTTAAATGAGGGATCAACAACGGAAGAAAAAGTTATTGAAAGGACACATAATAAATATCTCTCTTTGAAGCAAATATTATTCTGCGTGAAATTTTGTTTGACTGCCTCATTAGGCATTTTGACAGTTTTGTTTATCTAAAATGTAACGTCAAAATTCCATCTCCCCAAAACCGAAAAAAAATTATTTCTAAAAAAAAAAACTTTTTTCCGCAGTCATTACGAAATTAAACAATTACAACTTTTGTTTGTTGTTAAAAATTGCATCGACTATGCAAAAAAAAAAAATCCAACCAGTCGTGGGACCGTAAATAATACATTTTTACTGCTAATTTAATGCAGTGAAAAAAATTTACACGCGTTTTTTTATAAAATAATACAACACACATTGTTCTACTTTCTTCGCGCTTGTTTTGAAAATCAAATATGCCTACCTATGCTAGCTATTATAAACAGAGATCATCAACAAGTATGTTACAAAAGAAAACACACTTTTACGATATCTTGGTCAAACGTTTTGAAACGTTATTGCGGAGTTGACGTTGTGTAACTGTGGCTACAACCGACCGTGTGGACTTAGCTTGGTGCAGAACAGCAGCGGCAGAAGCAAGGAAGTTGTAGGGATATTCCCGGCTGTATAGCGTTAGGCAAGGGGGAGAGAGGGGAGGGGGGTATTTGATGGTCGCGTGGAGCGATCACATGGGATTATCCGCTGATACAGGGATCAGAGCTGAGTGCTGACCACCTACCTAGTTCCTCCCCCTCCCCCCACCCCACCACTGCTAGGAGCAGATCTTGTATCTTCCTCTATACCACGTGTATGACATAGTGTTTGTACACGTGTAGCACAGCTGCGACGTCCTAGCTTAGTTTGCTAACCAGCTTCACATCTAGTGTATTTATAACTGCACGGTTATATATTTGTTAACTTATATTTACAACAAACAACCGTGTGAGAGTTAATACAGAAGTGAAATCTTCACGAGGCTAGTCACAATAAAGTGTGCCGGCCTCCGTAGTGTAGTCGTTAGGCGCCGGTCTACGGTGCCGGAGGTCCTGGATTCGAATCCTGGCTCGGACAGGGATGTTGTGTTGTACCTTAGCCTCACTTCACCCTCGTCGTCCCTTAACATCAGAGCCATAAAACTATCTCACATCACAATAAAGTAAGAACATTGGAAGTCTTCGTTACAATTGTTATTCCCAGGCAACGTAAGTAATTAACACAAGGCATAGATTTAACTGTCCTCGAAGATAACTTCTGAAGCCTTAAATAGTGTACTATTTGACTTGTGTTCTTGATGCAGCAGTCTTCAGAAGCACTCTCTTATAGTAAATGATTATGAGAATTGTAAATGAATACATCATTTAAATTTAAGAAATTGAAACCAACCTCCGTTAATTATATTACAGTTTCCATCAAATTTTCACATTTTAATTCGTATTAAACGATCGTATCTGCCTGTGAATTAGTTTTTGGGGTGTAAGTTCAAAAACCAGTAGCATATTTTAATAATTATTACGACAGACACGTTTTTACACTTAAACGGTATGGGGAAAATTATCCTTACAAACATAATAAAATGAGCAATGATAGTTCGTATAAATAAGCCTGTAGAATTATAATGAATTAAATTTGGGCGGCAAGAAATCATTTAAGTTTGCCGATCCTTATCTTTGCCCAATAGTTAAGCCATGATCATTCACTTATTTCAAACAATTGCAAATAACGTGAATATATTTTTACCAAATGCTTTGAAAAAAGTTTAGATTGTGTGCAGTCATACGCTACACAATTTTGCCAGAGCATTTTTTAAAATAATGTACCTAGATAATGGTATTTGTCAACTTTATGAGTAAATATTTACCCAGAATTACTAATTCGTTACGCGTGATCTCTTGCGCCGCAGTTAAATGCACAAGGTTCCGGCGTCAGAGATTGTGCCTCAGAAGTTCGTAACACTGAAAACTATTTTGTTTAAACCGTTGGCTAAAATTATTGTCTAGGATTGCTATTGTTTTATTTTCGCAAATTGGCTTTTAGAAACCTACAGTTATAGATTAATGCGTTTAGCGTGGAATTATGTACCACGCCCTCTTAAACAGACTGATCAGCAAGCAACTAAAAAATATCTTGCATTTCACATCTTGTTATGATAAAAATTTCAGCTGTTTCTTTGAATGTGTATTGTTTGTACTATAAAAAGTTAGTTTCACGGTATGAACTAAAACCAATTTTGTTAATGTATTATACTATACATAACATTGGTAGAAAAAATATATTATTGTTTGTTGTAATATTGATAGTAACACCACATCTCCCAAATACTGTAAAGCAAAAAAAAAACAATAGGTGCTTGTATGATTTATGTGTAAAAATAATAGGTGATTGTGTGTATTTATATGTGTAAAAATAATTGGTGCTTGTGTGTGTTTATGTTTGTAAAATGGGTTTTCTTTTATTTAAATAGTTGTTAATCACATGTGCGTTGAGAAATTTGTTGTATTGAGATTAGTGAACTTAAAGTGTATCTATCATTCATAATTCGCCTTCGTTTACTGAGTATGAGAGGAGTTTTTAAATTTTATAAACCATATCACAAGCGAGTTTGAATTGAACATTTGATCTATTATTTTTTCGTGTTGGTGTGTTGATTTTAGTACAGTTTTAGTACCCAAAGTATTAACAGTAATATTGTTACAAGTTTAGCAAAAAAATATGTATGGGTAATTCTCTTAGTTCCTTGGGATAGAGGTCTTATAGTTAGAAATAAAAGTGTTGAATTACGTTCTGATTTATTAACTCACAAGCTTACAAAAATACACAAAACAGCAATCAACTATAACTTTTACAACACACTTAATTATGCACACAATTACTACTGTGCGATGAAAACGTTACTTAAATTTGACAATTAAAGCACCAAAATATTTAACATTAATCAAATACTACAATTCCCAATAAAAGTTCAGTCATATATCCAATCAACAGTCCTCAAATAGTGACAATGTACAACCTTATCAGTCCGAAGTGGTGACGGCTCACCATGTGCTGCGCAATACCCCGAGTGCACCACTGTCTTCACTCCTGAGGTCTTCGGTTTGACTCCCGTCACGCAGCTCCTTGTTGTCCGTCGACTCGAAGCAGCAGTCCTCTTGTTCCACCCAACACTGCTACGAAGGTATGTGCCTGCAGCCTCACAGTAGACTCTGACGTCACCAAGATGTCTTCACCAGTCTCTCTCCACAAGCATAGCACCTTCTTTTAGCTCGACCAATAACCAACTCTCCCCAAATCTGTTGATTCGGGGCTTATATACAGGCCAAACTCCGGGGATTCACCGAATTACAGGGGTTTACAAATATACATTACATCATGCTTTGAACGTGATCTGAGCCTCGTAGGCAGGCCTCGTAGGGTTAAGGCACAGTTGAAACAGGTCTATGACGTAGTTTTGGCGTGACTCCCACAACGTAGCCGTCCGGCTTGTGAATCATGAGTTAGTCCATAAGGTGTTTGGGCACAGCTTCCAACCACCCGGCCCTCAGAAGCACAGCATGCTACAATATGTTGAAAAATATCTCCAAACAAGTTGACATAACTATTTACATCAAAGATCTTACGTGGCACCCCAAATTCACAAGTAAATGTATTAATAATTAAGCTGCCAATACAAATTCATTACATTACACAGCATTCAATATAAAGTTAACAATATCAGAACAGTTAATACAGCATATTTTTATAGATCTGAAACATACAACTTCAAAATGTACTGCAAAATCCAAAATTGCAATGCATATAAAAGATTTCTTAATGTAACACTACAGACATATTAAACCACACATCGCACTACGAATATTGGTCTAATGTATATAGAGAGCTGGACCCAAAGATTTCATAAAATATATTCAGTAATACACTGTAACTAAAGTTTTACAGTATATTAGTAAATTAGCAATGAAAAACTCATTAAATATTACTCCTAATAATTGAAAAAAGCCTAAGTGTTTCTCAAACTAGGCTGAAACAACGCAAAAAGGTAGCAAGCATATGCCAGCCAAAATTTAAATTTAAATATATGTAAAAATCTGTGAAAAAAACTGTAACGGCAGCTAAAACTTTATGTTATAACAAAAATGACGTGAAAAAAAATTACTTTAGACATGTGAATTATTTTAGCCAAGAAATAAAAGGACATGTAGTAATAAAAAACGTCTCTCTAAAAATAGATGTGATAGTGACCAAAAATAAAAAATATTTTCATGGAATATTTTTCTACAATACGATTGAAACTTCAAGCTATTCTAAATAATCTCAATCAAACAGCACCACGAATTCAATTAAATTTTTTGAAACTGAACAACGTAAATGGAAAATCATAAATTTTTATTATAAAAGGGTTAGCAAAAAAAGTTTGCAGGAATGGAGTAAATTCGAATATAATGAATAAGACTTTGAGCAAACAGTGTAATAAAATCCCTCGCTATGGTATTTTACATTATATATACACACATTCGAAGGAATTTTTCCTGAAAGATTCAAATATTCAAAAATAATTCTGTTAAAAAGAAAGAAACTGGGTGTGAGGTGAACATTATAGACCCATCTCCAGCTTACCTAATTTTAGTAAAAATCATTTATATGCAACACTGTAAATCAAGGTTATTTTGTGCATTATTTTGTAGTGGTATCGTTTTACCTGTGTATTTGTCGACAAATTCGACACATGTGTTGTGTAATTGGAAAGGGGGAAAATTGAAACTGAAGTAGTAACAATAAAAAGTGAACTATTTAATATGATGTTTGCAGACTTTCGCGGCCATTACTGAAACTGGAAACTTGGCTGTCGATGTTGAGTCACGTCGTAGTGGAAGTGTATCGAAGTTTCTCCTCGCACTGCTGCAGGTGTCTCGACGGTTGAAATTTCATCTGAGGTCCAGTGGCAAAATAAACACAAGGTTCTGCTAGCTCTGCCAATCACAGAAGACCTTTCTTGATTGGCTGCGGGGAAGGCCTATCAGAGAGCAGATCACTTCTCATTAGACTGGATATTTCTACCAATTAAGAAAGATGTTTTCCTATTGGTTGGAGGCATTGCAATCGGAGAATCTCTTTATTTTAACAATTTATGCTAATTACTTTTGATAACAATATTTTATTTGATGTTTCCCCGGCGCGGTCGCATGTGGGAATCGTGTCGGACGATGCCGCTGGTCGGCGGGTTTTCTCAGGGATCTCCCATTTCCTCCATCTTTCTTATACCGTCTCTGTTTCACACTCATCTCACCTCACATCATTCGTTCTTTCATCTTGTATCCATCTTCTCTTTTGATATTATGTGTGTGTTGCCATATCTCTCATGCTTCTCCTACTATTCTTTACATGTAATTGCTTATGTTTGTTATGGTCTCAGAGTTTTCAAAGTTGGCACTGTGTTAAGTGATGGTGGAATGTTCTGCTATGATTGAGCGGGGTTCTCATGCTTGAAGTCTCGGACATGTTCCTTGACTCAGGCTGAGGTTCTTCTGCATTTCTGTTCTTGTACACTAGTCCACAGGAACATTGTACTTTGTAGATGTTATCAAGTTCTTCACTAACTGTAGAATAGTGGAGAGTTTACCTGAGAGCTTCTGCATTGCGTAAATATCATTTTTCTTGAAGGTTAGGGATAAGCAATTGGCGTCTCCTTGAACATATGTAATACAGCTATATTCTTAAACTTGTCAGCTGTTTTTGTGGCTCGAGTTTTATTGATGGCTTTCTGTATGTGAGATGGTTGAGCTCGTTAGAGATGTTGGTATTCTTCGCAAATCTCCTTTGCCCTGTTTACAAGAGTAGTTATGACAGCTTTCTTCTGGGCTGGCGAGTGGTGGGTACCGCATGTAGATATCTGTTAGTGTGTGTAGGCAAGATTTCAATACTTTTAAAAGATTCTCGAAAAGAAAATTTCGTTTTAAAATGTATTGTATTTACCCTTCAGACCAACGGTCTTACAAATTTCTAACGTTAGTTATTGTCATACGGAAATAATCTGGAATTTATATTTGCGCTAGAAAAAGTAACGCTATCTTTTGATGGCACTTACAGTTCGCTCTAGGTCATGATACATACTATTATTTGAGTCCTTACGTAACTCGATATAGGCGTGTAGCTGGCTGCTGCGGCATGTCACACAGTGCGCGCCGAGGTCCTGTATTCCTGCCGCCACACGCCACTGTATGATCACGCTGTTCAAGCGATAGTCGCAGCTCACAACAATGTATAAACAACATATGTACACATATTACACCTCCCTACTTAGTGTGTGTATGTGTGTGTGCATGTGTGCTTGCATAGTGTGTTCGTGTGCGCACGCGTGTGTGTCCGTCCCTCCGTAAAACATTTGGACCCGTGTACTGATTTTCATCTAACTTGGTAAATATATAAGACTTAGTAAGCTGAATTCACTTTTATATTTTTGTTCATTCTTTGTTCATTCTTTGTTCATATTTTCCAAATGGGGACCATTTTTATAATTTGTTACTAAACATTGCGTATCTGAGAAAACATATTTTCTGGAATTTCGTAAACGTACACTGTAATGTAGGGCCAATCAACTTGTATGGATTGTGTTCACACCATGTTAACATTTTTATAATGGCGGCAATTGAAAAATGATTTGATCATACAAGATATCTAAAATACTATTTTTCATAATTTCGTCTAACTCGGTTCACACATAAAGCACATGGTAAACTAGAGATAAACAGCACATGCCTACTGTTTGACAGGAAGACGATGGACATGATATATTTGGACGGCATTTATATAACAGGAACCAAGCGACTTTTTTAACATTTCTGAGATATTGTCATAACTGAATGTATGAAACCCACAATTTTTTTAAAGATCCAAGCGACGTCTAGGGTGTACTGGTATATAACAACAAACTATTTGAATTGAGATTTATTTATTTTATTCAAACAGAGTAAAGTGATTTTTGAAATTTGGTTCTGTATATAGAAAACATAAAGTGCTGCATATTTCATTAATTTAAACAGAACCAAGTGATGTATTGGGGGTTGGTTCACATATCCAAGAGGTCCCTACTAAACAACAGAGGTCGTCCTCCTCCAAAAAGCAGTGCACTAGGCAATACGAACTAAATTAAGTGAATATGTGCATAGAAATGTTTATATATAGGCCTATACACTGGGAATCGCTACAAAACGAGTAAACGCATCATTCAAGAAAATTCGTTCTGATTATGTAAATGACAAAAGAAGCACTCATAGGAACGGTATGCCTAGAATTTCTCCAGTCGAAATTCAGAAAGTTAAGGATCACATCAACATGTTTCCCAGATACAAAATCGCCCTTCTGCCGAAGAGAAAATCCTGATACAGAAAATTTTCACACAGAAATAAAATAATAGGAAAAACACATTCAATAAATGTGACATGTTGCAAGCATCAATGCAAAATTGTAACAGCATTTCTGATTTTAAAAAAACACTAGAAAAGGAGTTGAATTCTCACCAGAATGAAGATGAAGACGCCACAGATGGCCCGAATTATGATCTCAGGGCTGCCAAAGAATGTGAACACTTTGAAATATTACGCTATGATATGAATAAAACTGCCTCCGCCTAGAATATTAACAAATGTGATTTATTATAAGAGACAAACATGGGTATGTAACACTGGGATGTACTCTGGAAAATAAAACAGAATTTATTTACATGTTTGCGTATAAGAAACTACATAAATTTACGAAAAAAAAAAAAAAAAAAACATTGTTACTCATGTTGCAAGGAATGTGACGGATACAATTTTGTGTTATGACTCATACGGTGTGCAGAATCTAAATATAAAAATTGTGCTCATGATGAATACATAGTTTGATGACTTGGAGTCTCTAAGTTCTGTGACAATGAAACATCTTATTTCAGGTCACACTCACTTCCACAATGATTCAGACTTTGGCGACGTGGAGTGTGCCCTAGAACACCTACAACGATTTCACTCTGCACATTAGAGGTCGTGGAAACAAGTCGCAAAAAAATCGCTGTCACCAAAATGCAGAAAGATGACTATAAGGTTATCAGAGGAATTGAAAAATAAATTACCAACAGGAAGATTGACACTGATGGAAACAAAATCAATTGGTTCACTGTTCGTGAAGTTAAAGTAGAAAGAAGTAAACCATGTTATTTACAGATGAAAACTAGTCAGTCACAAGGAGATTTTGTTGAAATTGATATTTCAAACAAACTGTGAGGGAGACTATCCGACGGCTTTCACTCCACAAAGTCAATTCTCTTTGGCCTGAAGGAAAGCCTATAAGCAAATAAAAGGTTAAAGTCATTAAATATATTCGTCACATTATACCTAGGACATCTAGTCATTATACCAGACAATTTCTTCCAATGCTGGTGGTGAAGCTGATATAGATGGCTTTGGAAACCACGCAGACTTTGAAATGGACAGTTGAAGAATGTGAAGAGTTTGTTGTTTCAAAAGATGAATTAATTTCTTAACAATTCAGTAGACATACTATTCATCTATTTATTTTAGTTTGTTGACATTATGAAAAGTTGCAGTTCGTTCATAAATGCACTTAGTTCTTTTTAAACAAACATGTTTCTAATTATTCTAATGAACTAACAGCATTTTTAATTATTAATCAATGAAAATGGAGGAATATTTCATGCGACATATATTTGTTAAATATAGTAAGATGCACCTTATGTTACCTTGTAAAGGTTTTTTATTCAGATGTTTTGTAATTTTTTTCCGCAATGATAACCTTGATGGACTTTTACTCAGTTGTGAGTGAATGGCTCTTGGATCATTTTATATAAAACTATCCATTTATATCTGAGTATGTGTGCGTATACTAATAATGTAGTGTTGGTGACCTAGCTCAATAATTGCGAGAGAAGTTTGCCGCAGAGCGCGAGTCGTACAATCATCGACTAGGGCAGATGCTCATGTCTTACCACGTGGACAACTGGCGAGAATATGAAGAATACACGTCAAATGGCGCCGTCGTCTGGCTGTTGCAAAGCCTTCCAGGCAAGTTATAGAGCCCAAGTTATAGAGCCGAGCCCAGTCAGCTGGGGCTCTTTTCATGTGTCTACTTCATCGTGTGTCAGTGGAAGCTAAATAATCGTCGAGGTTCCTTTTTTGCCCGAGGCCATTTGAGAACTTAGGCGCACATCGGAAATACCAAAGACGCTGGACAGTCTGTGTTGGCTGACTAAAAGGGTTTAATTGGAAGAGAGAAATCCCGGGGAAAGACGCGAAGGGGAGACAATGGAAGAAAAGACCGACGTAAAAAATACGCTGAAAGAATGAAGGTGTGGGAAGTTGTCGGCGAGTTAATGGGGCGATTGTTCTTGGTTGACGAGAGAAGAAATCTTCACCAAGAACAATACAAGGACCATGCTGCAGCGAGCATTCCTTGGTGGCGCTCAAGTACACCAACATTTTCTAGACGCTTTCACGTTATTGTAAGGATTCCTTACGTGACATCAATAGTAGTCTGATGAAGAATACTTAATAGTTTACAAATATCCTTAACCATCTTGTAAGTTCCACGTGTCCGTAGTCTAGAAGCGTAGAATAGAAGCAGTAAGGTCCATCTTAGAACACGCTTCTGTTACATTTTAGTCTTTACGTGCGACTAACTGTTGCCCGCGACTTCGTTTGTGTAGAGTTTAATTTAATGCGATAATATATTTAGAAAGGCATTTATTTTATACATATTGACATATAAAATATAATAAGTTGAATGCACAGTCTAATTGCGTCCCGCAAAAATTATATACTCCATACTGACTTATGTAATTCATAAATATGTGTATTCCTGTTTTAAATATATTTTCTAAAACTTTTTTAGTAAAAATATTTTAATACTTCAAATTTAAAATAAGTTATAATATTAATACTGGTAGTGATATAAAATTAATTGATTTAATTCTCTAAAATACATTTTCTTAAATTATTCTTAAAAATTTTTAACGGTGTAAATAAGGTCTAAAACAATTAATAAACATTTTAGAAACATTTTGAAAAAATGGTTCCTTTACATATTTTGGTTGCCTTGTTCTGCCCCTCCCCGTACATGTAGTTCTTTGTCAGAAGCCATCATTGGCCCACGCACAACTTGCCAGGCTTTCATTGCTATAGGATGAATGCCATAGAAACGTATACGTTACAAACACAACGACATTCATTTAACAGACCTATATGCATAGATAATGGTGACAAACGAATTCTACTTGTCCGTAAGTTATTTAACATCCTGCACTTACATTAATGTTAACAATCACAGCTAAGAGTAGTTTTGACTGCTTCATATTAACGAAATGAACATAATGAACACAGTTAACAGATAGAAATAACATTTAGACACAAAACAATATTTAAATGTCGTTCGTGCATAGATAAAATTAAAAATTTTGACACTCTTGAAGCTCTGCATAGACTAGCAGCCATAGAAAATAACCCCCTTAACATAAACTTCGTTTGAAATAACATTCGCATATTTATTTAAACGTAAAATCAAACTTTAAATAAGTTTATTTTGTTGTAAAATGCAATGTCGTAAATCAGGCATCTTTGCTTCCTAACTACTTGTTTATTTGCTGACAAGTTTCTCCTCACTATTTTGCCTATAATGTACTTATATAGTGTAAATTGACCTAAAAAACATAACCAGCTCGATAAAGAATATTTACAATTCATTCCGACGGGTAAAATAATATGTTGAAAGCAGCCTGATAATAGAAAAGTGTTTGTAACAGCCAAACTTATGTTTGTTCATATACGGCGTAACAACCATGTAGACGTTGGATCAACCACTACATATGGTTGTCTGACAGTTTTTGTTCCGTTATCGGCAGGTTTAGACTTGTTAAATACAATTCTCGTTAGAGCAATATAACCATTGTTGACGTGTATATTTTACAGGCAACAAATATTTTGCTGACTAAAAGACATATCGATTACGTTATAAACAAGCGTATACGTAGTCGATTGATGCAAACCTTTTTCTATGTGTAACGAATTAGTTTAAGTCAGCTTTGAGTTTTATTTATATGACGTGTTAAATTTATATTACAAATAGTCCTTTTTTTTTAGAAAAATCGCCATGCGTATTATAAACAGTTCAACTATATATATATATGTGTGTGTGTGTGTGTGTGTGTGTTAATATTCAGGGTGGAATAAGCCCTTTATAATCGAGTTTGAAAATCGTATTTTGTAACGATATCAATAATGGTTATGAGTTAAATTACCATTATTTGAGTGGTATTAAGTATTATTGAGATATTTAACATTTAATAATTTCAGCCTTCTAACTCTCCCAATTCATGAAAATAATTGATGTTGCCTCCCTTATATCGCACAAAATTACGTTTGCGTTACGTTTTGTAATCATTACATGTTCTCTATTCGGCAAGTACACCGTAAGAAACAAACAAGGTCCTCTTGTCGCAAATGCCTAGAATGCACAGTTTACCAGAGAAACGGACACAAATGTTCTGTGCCTGATATGTAGGCAAAAATTGCTACATCCGCTAAGGAATGGATTTGAAGAATGTTCAGGATAATGCAACCGGTGATGCATATCGCAAAATGCAGTTACACACGCTTAGAAACAAAAACATGCCTATGCACGACTCGGTTAATTTGGCAACAAATTTGTTTTAGCAAAACTTACAAAATGTTATTATTTTGACGACATAAATCCGCGAACTTCATTAACAACAGGCCATTATTTAGTATATTATGAAAGAATACCAGTATG
The DNA here is from genome assembly GCA_003012365.1 of Medauroidea extradentata. Lineage (NCBI taxonomy): Eukaryota > Metazoa > Arthropoda > Insecta > Phasmatodea > Phasmatidae > Medauroidea > Medauroidea extradentata. Next base: position 91,945 of record PNEQ01004808.1, read on the forward strand.
ACATGTACGTATTTTGCTAATAAATAAATATCGCATAGGAGAGGCACCCTAGGGCGGGGATAACTCCAAACTGGTTGATGGCATTCTGATATTGGGCCTGTGAGCTGCCATCATCTCTGCATTGTGACAATATAATGAGCACTTACGAGGGAGCGTTGCCGGAATAAAAGGGCGAGGGAAACGGGAGTTCTCTGAGAAATCCTGTCGACCAGCGACATCGTCCGACACGATTCCCTCTTGCAAGAAACTGTGGCAGGACAAGTTGCAATCACTAGGAAGTAACCCTGTAACTGTAATATTGGGACGAATGTAGTTTGTTACAATTGCGATAAATGGCAGCATTGTTGTGAACGTGCCAAAAAGTAGCGGTGGATGGGTAGTGTTTGACCTTCAGCGTTACTCTGTGAAATAGCATATGGAACATTATACGTGGACCGAAAAGGCCGACATGTATCTTGTGTATGGCAGAGCAAACGGCTGTAGTAGACTTCCGTATTTCATACTAAATGGTCCAGTAAATTTTTTAATCAAGTTTTGTATTAAAATTAATTTAAATTGAATAAAAATACTTTGTTGCTTCAATTCCTAATAATACCCATGTTTAATAATTACATATATGTTTTATTTATGACATTTTCAAAGAATGTTCATTATTACCAAACCAACAAAAATTTGTGGAACATAAACAAATTTTTAATTATGTGAGGAGTCATTACCCATTTTCGAAAGATCCAAGAGATAAAACTTATGGATTTAAAAATATCCCCTGTCCAGCCCATGAATCTATTGGAGATTTAATTTTTAATATTCCGTTAAGATTTTTACTTTCTGACTTAAAAAGGCAAAATTTATGTTGATTCATATCACAAAAAATTAAATATTGAACTAAAATAATTAATACTTACGTATTTATTTCTCTTAATGAAAGTTTGGATTATGATCATACTATTACATCAACAATTCTTTAAATTCCCCAATTTTTATGTATAAACGAACTTGAATCAGATTCGGAAATAATTAAATATAAAACGTTTTCGAACTCAACATGTATTGAACATATGATTACCGCATAAAGGGGCGATTTAAATTGTCATTCTACTATAGATAGACCCCTAAATTTACTGTGTTTTTTTTTTAATTAACATAATGAAATTGTACATAGGGTTCATTCAATTAAATTAATTATTGGCAACTAAACTATTCCTATTGATTGTGATGCAGAATTCGAGTTAGAACATTATTATCAATTATATTTAAGTTTCGCTTATTATTCCTATGGTTTTGTTTCGACTTAAAAAAAAAAAAACAGAAAAAAATATGACAGTTTTATCTTACGAATAATTTAGTAATAACAAATTTATTATTTTATTTGACCTATTATTAACGAAACTAATCATTATAATTTAAAATTAAAGTTAAAATTTTCACCCAATAATAACACAATTAAAGGTTTTTCTTATAGATACAATTTTATTTCTAATGAATAAATGGAAATTTTTTTAACTCTCTCGAAGATTTACATCTTAATAAAATATAAAATTTTATAATAACCTCGTAAAGTGTCTTATTTTTAAAATGTTTTTAGATGTATTGTTAATGGTTCTTCCGGATGTAAGAAAGCTAATCTGATATAAAATTTAATGCCAAAATGTATTAAAAACGAAAATAATGATCAGTATTGCTGGATAAAATATCTTTCTAGACTGATTGGTTCTCAGCTATTAAAGAAAAGAACGAAAAAAATTTCCTTGTGATAGGTGTTTACTACATTTCCCTTCTCAAAAAAAAAAAATTAAAAAAAAATTAATAACAACGAAGAAGATTGCAAAAATAATGATGGTGTTAAAATAGAACTTCCGACTGACAAAAAATAAAATATTAAATCAAAAAAATCATAATCATTCCTTAAAGATAGCCTACCTTTAACTGAATGTGCTGATTTCGAATGTTTATTAAATAAAATAGATATTTGTGAACCAAATTCTGAAAAATCATACAAAAGAGTTATGGAAAATACGAACGAATAAGTCTTAGCTATTACATTTAGTATGAAAACAGTGGTTACAAACTTTCCAGAATGTTATAAAGGACATTTACAACTTAATTTTTATTTAATTTGTCCTGGTAATTAAACATAAGATCCCCCTTTTAATGAATTATATTTATTTATTCTTAATTCAAATTCAAGAATTTCATTCCCACTGAGAGGCTTTTGCCTGATATTCCCCCATTTCAGTTAAAATGTTCAATTTATCATCCTCATAATATTATTCAGAATCAGTTGTTTTTTAAAAATAATTTTATTTCTAGTTTTAAAACACATATTCTTCACTCTCATCAGAACTTTTTTATAATTAGTGAAAATGTTTAGGTTTACTTTTATCCATTTTTCCTTTTAGTTCTCCTTCTATTTCGTTTATTATAGTTTGTTTTATATCGTTAAGAAATATTTTTGGGTCTCTTCCATCAAAATTATTTTTAATTATATAAGTTTTTAATATATTTTCGAACGCTGTTTCTTTTTCTTCAACATATATTTCGTAGCCATCATCATAATTTTTTTATTTGTCGCTTGTTAATGTTGTTTAGTTGATTCGTTATTTTTTATGTTATTTCATATGTTTACCCACAAATTTCACATTTTATCTTAACATTTTCTTTTCCAATAGTTTTAAAATGTATTGTATTAATTTTATCAAGATTTTTTATACGATTGGTTATAAGTTTCTCCGCAAATTTTACATTTCACCATAATTTTTTAACGTTTAGTTGATAGATAATTTTTTAATCATTTATGATTTTTTTGTTTTTTGTTTTTAACTAATTGAGTCTTCCCACAGTGAATTCTACTTTTTAATTCGTAATTTTATATTTCATATTACATTTTTATAAATATACTTTTATATTACTAATATGATTTTTAGTATTTAAATGATATCTTTTACGAGAAGGTTTTTAATAATTTTCACAAATATCAATATTAATTTGTATTTCATGAGTTCTTCTTCTCCCCCATTAAAAAATATATTAAGATTTAAATGCATTCCAAGCATTCTCAATTTTGAATTTTATTTTATTTTTTATTATTTTTTTTTTTTTTGCTTTTATTTATAAAGAAAATATTTTCATTAGGTTTGTAAAAACTCGTCAGCGAATATAATTGTTTTTATTATTAAAAAAATAAATTAAATATATATATAATTAGTTATTAAAAATAGGTTTACTTTCTTTTAAATCTTTGTGACATGGTAATCCCATGGTGTAAATTGTAATATTTAGTTATTGTTTTTGGACTTTAAAAAGAATAACTACATAATTATTTTATATTAATACCTCGCCTGGAAAGTATTGTTTAAATTCTGTATTTTAAATTTTTATTCTGATTTAATTTTGTTTTCGCTTCCTTACTTTATAATTTAATTTTTTTTAACTAAGCCCTTGGCTACACAGAAATGCATGTTCCGGGAACTGCATTCTCTGTGTGCACCCAGTTTTCACACATCTCTGGAATACATATCCAGGTTCCCATTGTTAAAAATTTGGGGAGGATACCTTCTTCTGGTTTCGTCTCCCTTGATGGAAGATGGTCGCGGTAGATCTTCTCCGTGAAGATGGCGACCAGGGGAATAATCTACCGCCAGCCTAAAAATAAATCGCTCTGGGAGAAGCAGTAAGCAAAGGGCACAATATTTAAATAGTTTTCCGGCTTTAGAAGAGGCATTTCGTTAGAAAATTAATTTAGATTGTTGAGTGAACATCAAGCCCACGGTGATGCCAGATTTGGTGAGACGTTTCTGTACCATTAACTGTGAACTGCGCCCGTAGAATCTTTGCTAATTAATTAATTACAGCCCTTATTCAGATTTTATATGAGCTACTTTTGAACTTTAATTTGGAGTAAAGTTTAAATTTAAATTTTTTCCTGAAGTGAACTATCTTTATTCATATCAAGATTGGACCGCCATCACAACATTAAAAAGGTTACAGGTTTCCACAAACATAATATGATTAAGAATTCCCCAGAGGTATGAGGCTAGTAGCCTCAAACGACTCTACCTAAAATTTTGAACTGTAGCCCTGTGCAAAAATTAACCCACATATATTTGTTACCTAATACAAGAACCCAGGAGTTTAAGATGCTTGTACGAGCAATATTTACATTGTGTGAGGAGGTAGCAGTATTTGACATTAGTTTTTCTGTGTAGGGGAATAACACCTATTTTGTTTATCATTAAAACAAATTTATATACACAGTATATATATATATATATATATATATATATATATATATATATATATATATATATATATACACAGTATATATATATATATAATTTTTTAAGTATGTTTCTAATTATGGATACAATGTATACATTTTTTTACTGCCCATGTATCGTTTCCATAAGTATGGTAAGACTGCTAACATTCTAACCCTACACTATGTCTCACACTAAATCCTATACATCCGTTATCAGCTACAAATATACACACGCACATATATTTCATCATCTTCTGCTCAGTATAACATACTAAATTACATATACTCACTTATAGTCCTGTTGGAACACCTTATTTCATACTTTTATTTTGTTGTAAATTCAGAATGGGACTCAACAATTTTACAGCCAAAACATTTTCAAGTAGTAACTACTAATTGATTAACAGGGTTGTTTTTTATATGATTTTTCATTTCTCCTATCGTAATTTTTTACCACATAATTCACAAGGAATTTTTTTTCAATAATGGAAGTTTCTTAATCTTTTTGGAAGAAAGACAAAAACAGGTTTTACCAACTTTATTATTTTTATGTTTTAGAAATTCAGAATGCAATTTAAGTATTTTACAAGTAGATACTGTTTTAGTACTATCCTTTGGTGTGGATTCCATTTCATCTATAAAGAATGTTTGTCTTAATTTATAAAAAAAAATATTAGATTTAAAAATAATATTCTGTTAATTTTTTTTTATTTTAAAAATTTTTTATACCTTTGGTCTTAAAGATATTCAATTTAAAAATGTTATTCGTTCTCCCCATTACTCCAATATTCCGTAATCCCATTCCATTATTCCATAATTGTTACTTAATCCCATAATTCCATTATTCCATAGTTCGATTTTCCCACTATTCTATTGCACCATAAATTTTTGGACACAAAAAAAGTTGTTTGTCCTATAACACCCAAATAATATCTTCTTTCTTACGATGTACTGGCCGAAAAGACAACAAGTAATATTCATAAAACGTAACGCCAACGTAATTTTATGCGATATAAGGGAGGCAACTCCTGTTAATACCACGAAAGGGGAAGGTTAGGAGGCTGAAATTATTAAATGTTAAATATCTCAATAATACTACAACACCGCTCAAAGAATCGTAATTTAACTCTTAACAGTTTCTGATATTGTTACAAAATACGATTTTCAAACTTGATTATCAAAGACTTATTCCACTCTTAATATTAATCTTTCTTGAAAGGGTCCTATGTAACGTCTACTTCAATTTTCATGAGGAATCACCTCCCTGAGTTTGGGCTATTAACTTCCTTAAGCCCTATATATATATATATATATATATATATATATATATATATATATATATATGTTTGTTAAAAATAATAATTGTTCTATATGAAATCCCTGCGTTGAATCAAGGAATATAAAGTATCACCATAACACAAGACGTGCAGATGAATTAGAATTGACACACAAACCTTCAAACATATAACAAAAAAAAAAAAACGACAAACTCCCATAGAAAGTTACGTCACTCACAAATGAAACAAAATTCAAAGCAAAACTTAAACTAATTTTATGGTGTTATTTTTAACCATTTTTGCAATGGGGGTAAGGTACAAACTAAGTATTTTTGATGTACGTCATTGCAGCGAATGGTGTGTTACAGAAAACCAGAGAATTCACACAAACAGATAAGTAAACAAGCAAAATGACTTTGTAACTGGCAAACATAGGTACACACATACAATTCCACTATAGGTATTCAGTCAGTGATTTACAAGAAATCAACACAAACGAGAACCCAAGCACCAAAAAACAAACCAAGGAAAATATAAATAACTCAGAATATTCCACAAAAGGAATACCATTAGTAAGTACGAAAAAAACAGACAAAAAATAATTACAACAACAAACTGACAAAACAAAACGAACGGCAAAATACTCTATGTAGACGACACAGCAGAAACACAGACACATTGAGGAAACAGATAACATAGTAACTGTGGACAGTAAGACAATGAAAAAACAGACGAACACAATGGTTTCATTGCGACAAAACACAATGCGACGTTTCGGAGGCTGCAATCTGTCTCCACCTTCAGGCACATGAGAAGCACCTGCAGTCACTCAGTCTGCAGTCGCTCATCAGACTTTGTGTGTGTCTGTTTAAGGGCTTGTTCCCGAGTTTTTTTCCAGACTGGTGCCAATTACTCAAATATTTTTTAACCAAAAGTTTTGAAAAAATTTGAGTCAACGTGCAATCACACGATGCACAGTACTGTAGACGCGTTTTTTTTTAAATAATGTACCATTCGCCAGCAAAAAAATTATTTCCTTAATTTTTGCTTATTTTCATGACGAAAAACGTGGTATTTTGGGTAAAGAAATCCAAAAAACCGTTCAGTATAATTCCACAAAAAAATTCAGCTACAAATTATAACATATAAATGACAAAACTATGCAGCGAAATTTAGATATGAGCATTAGGTAGCAATAAAAAAAATATTTTCGAAATCACTGCAAAACTCCGTAACGAGGCCTTAAATGTAGTTGACTGTAAAGTGTGACGAGCGTTGTTTGTAAATTGAAGAGCATTTGTATTTACAACATTGACTACACATAAATCCGCCACAAATTGCAAATAACTGTTTCCCGATATGAACAATTCTGTTCATCGGAGACTGCTTTGTAAATATATAATAAAAAATGAATATATAATAAAACTGTAGAAGAATATTCTTTAGAAAAAGCCAAGCATCTTCTTACTTCTACAGAAATATTTTTAAGGACAAACAAAACCGCACGCAAAACTGCATTGAGTCTCCTATATTTAAACAAATAAACACTGATGGTAGCTACAGCAACAGAGTTTTCTGCCAGTAAGCATGGTGCGCAATACAAGTGTTATATAACACTGCCCTCTACTGACCCTGCCTAACAGTCTGGCACAGTAAGCTGTTGTTTACTGATGGAAGAGGGAGGAAGGTTGTGGTACGTCTAGAGATGTAAGGAAGAAGGTTTCATTGTTACGCTGATAAGACTTCGGCAAACTTGCTATTGTCTGCCAGGAACAGACCTTCGACATTCTCAGCCGGCCTGTCACCGCCACTTTGTTGACTTCTTCAAGCTCAGGGCAAGTGGAGCGGAAGACGGAGTGATAACTTATCGCCTTGCAGATGTTGACTGGAGGAAGTAATGTTGCCTCAACATTTCCCATGGCGCTTATACTTTTATTCGGGTGTAAACAGTCTTCAGAAAGTAAAACAGATTGTTTTTTTTTTAAATAATAAAATTGACTTCTCTTTGAATGTTAATAAACTCATATGTGTTCATATTTTTATAATGGAATTTCTCTTGTGTTTATAAATTGTACCTAGTATTTGGTAGCTAAATTTAAGCGATTTATCCTTTATTACTATTTAGTCAGTTTCAAAGTGTAAGTGAAAACAATTGAGTATTTATTTCGACTTCGTATTAAACGGATCTAAAGGCTGTTAAAATTAAGTACATAGACATGTACGTACAGTTTTGTATGTTTGATGTGTAGGTTTTAATTACTGCGACATGTAAGTAGTTCCAACGAACAACGTTAAATATTTTTTAAGTACGTAATGGAACCTGTGTGTACACTATAGTTTAACTTGCCTTAGTAGGTTAATTATTTTCATTGGTAAGTTACTAAAACAGTAAAATATTTACCTTTGTGTATTAATTTGTAGAACTTTTCAACATGTCTGACTGAGACAAATATAAATAAAATTAATGTTTGCAAGTTTATTATTATATAGGACACCTATTTTCATAACAACTTCAAAGTAGGCCGTATGCAGATATCCATGTTTACAGGTCTTTCTCGAACAATGCGTGATGTGTTTGAACAGAAAATATCTTACCATTAGATTATTTTGTGTATTTTATTTCCTCCTGATAACATGTTGAATGCTCCACGTGGTTCTTACATACCTCGACTGATGTAAGTAGCTGGTAGGTGGACAAGAAACACTGCCTTACATACAGCGTTCGGTGGATGTGTCGCTCCTTTCTTCTGGCAATAACTGTTGTTCCTTTGTTATTCTGTCTGCCTTTCTTCCTCTCGACATTCCGCAAATGGCCGCTGTTCTTTGTCACGGCGTTGATGTGTAGTGCATTTGTCACCCTTCTTGACCTCAGCTTCGTCCTCTTTCTTCTCTCTCTCTCTTATTGTCGTCTTTTTTATTTGTTCAGTCTCTTGATCTTCACGGTCCGCCACCTACTAGTGGTCAGCTCTCCCGCTGAGAGAGGAATTACCTTTTCTCCAGCTTCCTTTGTAACGACAACTAAGGCGAGGTTTACAAGAGAAAAATCGACGAGAAAGTCAGGCTACCTCAGACGCAGAGAGCCGACATCTGTCACCCAGTAAGCCAAGCCACCGTACTTTTGTTAAAAGCCAATGCAACGCTGTATACAAAAGGTTCTTGCACGGTTCCAGAGTACACTGTAGAAAAATTGCAACAGTTTCACATAAAAAACTTGCGACTCTCCTCTCTGATAATTCTCACGTGTCTTGCTAATTGTTATTGGTGATGTCGTTGCGAGAGTAAATAAAAGTCAGTCAGTCCTATTTTTGAAGGATAGCAAGTCGTCACTGTCCTCTCCTGGCGTGGATTTATCGACCCTGTTTAAATTACGCCCACACGACTGGTCAATCTCGCGATACGCGAATCGGCCCTGGCGGTAACACCCCAGGTCTCTCGTAGTACGTGACTCTACTACAACCCTAATGCGTAGTGACGCCCAAATCTACGCCCGGTGGTCACACCCCGGTCGTCGACAGTCGCCGCCCTCATATGTCTCTCTCCCCAGTCGAAACTTTTGCGTTGCTCCTGTTTGGTGCCAAAACCCCCACCACTTGTCCTGCAGGCTTTGGTTCCCTTGGGCCAATCAAAAGCCAGCTTTTCAAAAAAGCCGCGCCCCTCGAGGACAGTAAGTTCTTGTCATTGCTGCATTTATTTTATTTTCACAATAATTTCCCTTCATTAATCTGACAATAACCATCCATACGTCTTCTTAATCCTAACTTTCCTTACATACTACTTATTACTATAAATAAACATTTGTATCTTAATTTCTAAAGACGGCACTCCTCTCCTCTTCACCGACAGCTAAGGAGGGTACAAGTGGGGTGGGGGTGAGGGGCCAGGTTGCCGACGAGAAACTGCGCCTGCTCTCTCCACAGAGATGTAATATTCACACTTAATAGTTTTCTTAACATATCAATAGTAACGTTGATTATTGCTTTCTCGGTGTAGTTCCATCAGGTTTATGGCCTGATGCCGAGGAGAATAAATGGTCGCATGACCGGTTTATTTTGATATCCAGAAATAAGCCTAATTATGGTTATTGCTGCTGATACATTGTAATGGCAATCACTGTCACGTCACAAACTCTTAAACATAATTTTTAAAATAATATTTTTAACAGTGTCTATGAAATAACTTATAATCCCAATAGATATCTACATTAAACGTGTAAAATTAAAGTGCATATTCGTGTTTCCAAATATCATAAATCCTTCCGAACTTCTATGTGGGTGTGAGATCACATCATACATATGACCATGAAATAAAGCGTTAATATGCGAAAAAAAAATTCTAAAGGTAAACAACTCAATAATGACATTTTAGAGTTATGTACAGCAATATATAGACGGAGGAGACACTGCCAAGTTCCAACAATGAAGAACCCGCAAGATTTCACTTGTGATAGTAATAATACTATAGCTCTCAATTTTAATAACGAACAACAATGTAACTGTAATAGCCATAAACTCACCCAAGTCTGGGCTTGGCTGTGAGGCTGTGAGGTCTGGTTATCTCGCAAGGAACGATTGTTGAGTGAGGCTCGCTGGCCACATGCAGCAAGTGGCCTGATTACCGTGGGGCAGCCACCTTCACTGCCAAGTGGGCAGTTTTTCACCTGGTAACGACAATCGTTGATTGTCTAATCGTGTGTTTTCAGGGCATTGTCACACTTAAGTGACTAGCCAGACATTTGCTGTCCTCGGCAGTTGAGTTAGCGTGGCTTGGACGACAGACCTCATCATGTAGGACCTCTGATCCCATCATGAAAGATAACAGACTATAATATGTGGTTCAGCTGACAACATCGTGTATGACCACTGAACTCAGTATGTTGTACCACTGTCCCCACTAAGTCAGATCACTGAAAATGTTATGCCAACCACTAACCCCATCATGTAAAACTCCGTCATGTAGGATAACTGAATCTATCATCTAGGACAACTGGCATCGTTATGTTTACAATTGGCTTCATTATGTAGGACCACTGACTTCATCGACAAGTCTGACTGACATATAGTAGGCCTACCACAGACCACATTACATAAGGCTACTAACTCTATGACTTATCACCATTGACCCCACCATATAGCACCACTGACCTTATAATGAGGGGAGTGGACCCATTTGGTACAAGTTATGTCCAAACAGCATGAAGGGGAAGTGGATGTCTGCCCCTCTCTCTTCACCATATGCTTGTACTAGCCTATCTCTGCCCTCACAGTATAATCCCTCCTGTAATATCCCCCTCTCCTTATGATATACCCCTGCCCTATCTTAAAGCATACTCCTGTATATAGCCTCTCCCGCCCCTCCCTTTCCTTATGACATACCCTTCTATCCTACCCCACTCAATGGCCACACGCATATTATATTCTCCTCGCTTCATCACAGCTGAACAAATATCGCACCTGTTCTCTGCGTTTTGCGCCAGCGGGTATGTACCTTTAAAGTTATTTATTTCTGTAGATTAATATATTTTTGTCATAGTGTAACTAATTAAGTTCTCTAAAATCAGGATGTCAAATTCAAAAGTTGTCTTTTATGAAGTTGATATCTTACCACTGCATGGAACGCACTTACTCGTAAATTGTTACTGTGGTACAATGGTTAGTGCTTCTGTCTGGCGGTTGTAAGGTCATAGGTTCGAATCCCAGCAAATTCGAAAAATGTTTCATGTTACTAAATAGTGCGTCAGAATCTCGAGAAAACATAGTAAATAAGAATATGTCGTATTTCTGGAAAGCTAGCTTAGAGAGATTAAATTTTTGCCGAAATCGGACTGTCCGTAATTTTACGGAGGGTTCCTTTATCAAGAAAAACTAAGTGTTTATTACGTTACGAACATTTCTGGATAACTTTTTGCCTGTACTTTTTCATAATTTCACGGAAATTTTTCTAACAGTGTAATAATGCTGTAAAATACTGTTATATTTTGCTTCAGAAACATGTTTGAATCAAATTTTTTTATTTTCTGTAATGATAACTGTTTACTTACAGGTAATTTTATGTTGTATTTGGAAAACCTGTCAATGTTTTAAGTAATTAAAAATTATTGTAAATAGCAGGAGCTTTAAATATTTTCAAATAATTCTCACATGTCTTATTCAACAAGGAGGACAACCATAGATGATGTACTCGTTACTATATGATCTGGTAAAAACTTACAAAATGTATTATTGAACTATGTATTAAAAAATTGTGAGTTATAAATAACAGCAGGACAACTGACAGTTTTTTTTAGTAAGAAAAAGTTAACATTTCTGAAAATTGATTTTTTTTTTTTTTGCGGATTCTCAAGATCTGAAATGGTAATGTTTTACTATTTGCAATGGTCTACAGGAATTTATAATTCTACAAAAAAAAGTGTCAAGTCAATTAGATCATCGTATATTAGAAAAGACATTTAATTTAATAATGGCTGTTACAGGAAACCGTTTATCGAGTTTCAAGACTCTTTACTACTGAATCCATCAACTTGAGACTTCTATTGAACTGAACTGCATTCTTTAACTGAGCTGTTGTATGCTCTTCTGACATTCTACTGCTCCAAACTGTATCAGATATGATTTGTTTTTTAGAAACCCTGTATTATAGACGTGTAGGCCTAAGTTAAAATACTTAAAATTGCTCCTGCTATATATTATTTTATTTATTCACTCAATAATTTTGCTTTTTATCGTAACTGGTTTTTCTTTTCTGATATTAAATATTTAAGTCAAACATAAAGAGTATGATTAAACTAACGACAGTTAAAACATGCTTACCAACTTTATTTGTAATTAGATTGAATCAGAGTTATTTGCATGATAAAATTAATTCTCTCCATGCGGAATACACCATAGCAATAATCATATCAGTCAGGCAATCCTATTCTCTAAGTTCTACCCACAAAATGCCCACTTCTTATGCTCTATCCTAAGAACTTATCTTCAGTCAATTTAATGAAATCTTATTGGTCTATTTCAGAATTCAATGTCCAACACCATTAAATGTATTGTTGTTGACAGTGGTATTTTTAACATCACAACCTTCTATAATATTTACTCGTTATATCTTATAGTAAATACTTGATATTCCTATTATGTATATTTAATTATAAGGACTCTAACACTTTGATACACCCAGATATTAATTTCATAAATTTAACGCAACTGTGCACTATTTCTCAGTATAATTTACTGTGATATTTGCAGAAGCTTTGTTGCAGGAGACAAAGCTCAACTGTTGAAGCCAACACAAAGCCGTCTGCTGGGCAACTGTAATGTAGGGATCGCAAGTCGAGGATTTCGTCTAATCCCTTGTTTCCACACTCGTATTAGCTATTATCTAGGGATAACTGCTCTCCCAGCCTACATGTTTGTTTTTCCAGTTGTGTGTTCCGTATCGTTACATCCTGCGAGAATTTCTTACAATTAACTTTGTAACGTTATCTCACGTAAGCAACACATACGGTAATCTCGTTCAACTTTACCTCATGTATTAATTAATTAGTGTGTATGGATTGACGAGGTTGTCGTAAGCTACGAGTGTGCGTATGAAGGGGATGTTTGAAGTAACTGGATGGTAAATAATAAACAACAATTATCATAAACATTGATGATTGTAGGTGTAACTTCTAATAAGTTTCTCTGTTATAAAATGTTTACACAAACTTACACTTTGTAGAATGTTCTAGTAGTAGAAACAATATTACTTGTGTTATGTTGCTAGTACAGTTTACCTCAAATACAGTTTCTACGAGGTACTTGTTGGCAACTCTGCTAGTCCTCACTGAAACTACTTTGCGATTGACAATTTATAAAAACAAGTGAACTTGCATCTACCCGAGAGGATAGACGTTTAAAAACATCTCTACATTTTATATTTGTGTTTTTAGTAAATACTTAAAGAATTTATTTTCAGTGATAGATACATAATTTGTATGAAATAGTTTTTAAAATTTTTGGCAGTCCTTCCTTCTTCAGAGGATAACAACAGCTCGACTCAGAAGTTTAGTTGATTCAAATGTTTAAATGTCACTTACGAGACCGAAAGAAACCGTTGGGTTAATTTAAAGTCTTACAGCTTTACACCAAACATTAATCCTTCCAACCACAGGGCCTCATAACAAAGGTTATGTATAAACTCTGCTCCTAAGTATCTCACTAACCTTGAAGCCTATCTATGCCTTGCTCTAAAACTTCTCTTTCCTCTCCAAGGTTCACATAGGCCCTACATAGAAAACAAAACTTATTCCGAAACGAAAAAACAATATCATATAATGGTCTTCTTAACTCGATAAGACACATATAAGTACAATTTTCCTTAATAAAAAGTTTTAATTATTTGTTGCTGCAAAGTACTAGATTTTATTGGTATGATATACAAATTCAACTATTGTTTCAAAACGTGACGTATAAACATTTCAGTCTTATCTTAGCGATCCATATAACAAGTGCCTTCAAAATAAACTATATCCTTGCATTCCGCAATTCTACAAATCGTTTGGTGAGCAAAATATAAGAGTTTGGGATATTTCCTGTCGTCGCGGGAAATAAAAAAGGTACGATGTCATTTGTTTTAACAAAAAATATATAACTTGTATTAATTTACTAACCGTGACCGAGTAAATGTTTTGCAGTACAAACACAACACGCGTTTGAACCAAATTAATTCTTAGGTTTGTGAAGGAAATTAATGGTTAGTATTAAACAAACTCGAGGCAGAATATTACCATGTTTTCAGAAACATTCAGCCATCCGCAAGCTATATATTATATATATATATATATATATATATATATATATATATATATATATATATATATATATATATATATGTGTGTGTGTATTTATTTATTCACACACATATAAATGTATGTTTGTATATATGATATTCATCTAATATATAAAATTCTCGTGTCACAGTGTTTGTTTCCATTCTCCTCAGAAACGGCTTAACCGATTTCAATGAAATTTTGTATGTACATTCAGTAGGTCTACGAATAGGTGTTTATATATATTTTTATACTCCTAAGTGCTATTGTTTAGTAAATATTTTTAATTTACTTAATAATTTTAGAACCCGGTCGATAACTGTGTAAGTGATAATTGATCAGTTATCCCCACGAGCTGATACCAGTCTATCCCCGCCAAGTGTTGCTGGTCTATTATTAATATTATTTATTAATTTCTAAAATTATTAGACTTCTTCCACTTATATACCACATCGTTACACACTTACAATAAGTTATTTATGTGACAAAACAACGTTTGTCGGGGGAAGCTGAGAAAATATTACTTATTTCAACTCCAGACGCTATTTATATAAGCTCATCGATCGTTATTCTTTACCTGCGTTGGTGTAACTATTCTGTAGTGACCACGCAAATAAATACATACCACGTAATACATTGTATGAGAATGAGGCCCGCGAATATATTTCAACCAAAAAAGACTTTTATGAAAACATTCTTGTTTCTGTTTCATATTTTTGTTACCATTTTTTTATTCCCATCGTTCACTAACCGACGAATGGCTCGAAACTGTAGGGTCATAATATAATATTAAAGTATGTCTTCTAACAAAGAAGCAGTGAAATAAACTATTCAATAATTATTTGCCTCCTAATTGTTTAAATAAATAATATTTTTCTTTGAAAATTACTAAATAGGAGATACTTATAGTTACATTTTTCCATGAAGCGCATTAACAAGCAGCATTCAGATGTGTGATGTGCGTGTGAATATGTAATAGTGAGAAAATATTCAGAATGAACGCCAACAATAGAAAGAAACGAGCAGTGATGGTATAAAAGCCTTCAATGTGTTGTCGGTGTTGTACGAAAACAAGCTGTTTCTGCAGGCTACTTGGTTGGTATCCTCAACAATGAGAACAATGCGTTGATCTTTCTCTTACACAGCATTCATTAATCTCCAGAGTTCATTCATTAGTTTTTGTGATCGAGACATAATGGCATGGTAATTAGGACCGTTCATAGATGCCTGGATGTTTGTTTCAAGTAGGATGTTCAGCGGAAGCACTGATAGCCATTCACGAAGTTAGGTTAAAAATATAAGGAAAATGTTAGGATGATGTTGAAGCTATACATTTATAATCAAAGTAATTTTGGTTTGGATTCGCATGATATTCCTTGTGTTATTTGTACAATGTGTATAATACACTCGACTTTGAAGGGTCGTATGCATTTATATATGTTCTTAGCAACAAATACAGACATGAATAACGTAAACAAAACTGTGCATTTATAAATTTACGAACACCAGACGTAAAGAAGACCCTAAATGCAGTAAAAAGAACCCTGGCTTTACCAGTAATAAATAGTAATTTTAAAGGATAAACTGAAAAGCCTCTATTATTGACAATAACTTTAGCTTGGTTTTTTAGCAGAGAAAATGTTAAAAGTAAACTGTAATTACACAACATGCATGTCAGAATATATACTTTCAACTGACAGCCTAACTCCTGGATGTGCCCAGTTTTTTAGGGCTGTTTGTGAAAGTTCTGTGCGATATTTATTTCATTTTGAAGTTTGTAATACAATTGTATATTGTGTCCAACACATTTATTTTGCATTAATTGTATTTGAAATATTTGATGCTTTTGTTTGTTATTTAGCACTCTAGAAAAAATTTTTACGGAAACTACAAAAGTAATAAATGGTATTAATATATGTCTGTCTTATAACAAACAAGGAGCTCGATATTAGTGAAATATTGAGGTACACAGAATGAAATTTGAAATTATTTTCCCACGGAGTTCACAAAGTAACTATAAAATAGAAGGTGTGAGTTCACAAACGGTCGTTACAATATCCATGCCTACATATTACAAAAAATAATTAGTACCCAAGAATTAGTAAATATGATGTACTGTTTAACTAAAACATAGCGGTTGTACCGTACAGATAAAAATTGACTGCTTGGTGTGAATATTTGTTTAAATTTTCAAATTTATGGATAACACGTCGTAGTTTTTTGGCAGATTTTTATGGTTATGTTTTCTTAATATCTTCCTTAATGATTATTTAGACTATTCGGTAGCAAAAAATTAATTCAGGAAAATATAACGTCTTCTCCTAAGTCAACTAGTCTTTATTATTGCAAGTCCACCATGCTATAAAACAACATAACATTAATAAATTAAGATAATTCATATTTCTAATTCTACGTGGCAGATTTAAACGTTAAGGTTAGTTTTCTCCCTCGTACAGTAAACTAACGTCATTATTTAGACAGGAAACGTCTTGTTTATATAAATGTATGGTCTCGTCAATTTACGGGAATTACAAAACAAAAATTAAGATGTTCATTATCTGCTAGATATAATAATGAGCTCTTCCGTGCAAATTAATAACCAGATTTCTGAAAATGTTATACTGAATTTATAGACTAATCAAAATGAAAATATTGACGAAAGTCGAATATGTTTTCAACTTTTCCGTGTGAGAAGTTTTTTATCGTGAATGCCATAGCTTGCAAAACAGCTGAACTCTCCGACGAAAGTTTGGTCATGAAACAGACAAGTGAGGTGTTTTGCTTCATGATCGTATTTATTCCAGTCTTCTGTAGCTTCACAACTGCTAACTTCGTAAATGCGTAAGAGAAACAGGGACCTTACAAATATTTATTTCTGTAGAAATCTAAATATGTTTGTGCTATCAATCACTTTTTTTTTTTTTCGTCTCAAGCCCAAGAAATGTTTCAACGTACAAAATGACGTATATCATTCCGAAGCTATTACTGAAGTTCGGGTGGAAAATGTCGATTACATTTATGTTCAATAAATATTACTTCTGCGTGTTTTTTCAGAGCTCTGATACAGTTCTCAGGAGATTTATTGGCGAAGCAAAAGAGTAGGGATGTCGCACAAGCCGAATTCAGTTGCCAAAATAATGCGCCTGTGAAAAAAGATGTTTCGAACCGACGCGATATTTTGTTATCTGCATGCACACTTCCCAAGAAAAAATATTCCCTGCTCCTTCTCGGACACCCTTGTACGTCTTGTGGTGTCCTTGTACGAGGTGTGTGGCGAAGAAGCGAGTGAAGTGTGAGAATAACGTCACTTATTTCGCGGTCCATTTCGTGTTTCGTCCGCCCTTCTTGCTGGGCGGAAGTAAGGAGAGAGTCTACAGAAGAATGACGTATGTGTCACCGAGTGCAAAGCCTAGCAGAGAGAAATACGTGGCTTGAAATATGATGCTGATGTTTGTAGCATGTTTACAGTTGAATATTCCATGT
Organism: Medauroidea extradentata; assembly: GCA_003012365.1. NCBI lineage: Eukaryota > Metazoa > Arthropoda > Insecta > Phasmatodea > Phasmatidae > Medauroidea > Medauroidea extradentata. Next base: position 109,760 of record PNEQ01004808.1, read on the forward strand.
AAGGTTACTCAAGGTTCTCTGTGTAACTTTAAAGCACTGAGTATTATTGATTATTAGTTAATTTTACATTTAAAGGAATCGGTTATACAAACATTTCAACGTAAAAAATAAATATTGTCTACAGATTCGGTCGTACTCAAATATTGAGTGAGATCGCAAAAAAAAAAAAGGTTTATCTTAATTATTCAAAATATTCGGCTCAGGTATCCGTTTCATATGCGTTTGTGCATTGAGAAACAAATACGCATGAGTTATATCAACTACACAATGGTGTATTATAAGTCCCATTACTCTCTCCTTCCCCTTTTCCCCGTGGAGTGGGTGAGAGATATGTAGTATGTTCTTATAACAAGACATGTATGGTAAATAAGATATGCAAGGACCTTTTAGTTCAGTAGATCTATATGCTCACCCAAGTGTTCACGGCACAGTACTATATTCCTTAAAGAACGATTTGAAATCCATCGTATTAGTTTGGTTAAGTTACTCGTGTGCCTCGAACCGCATTTTGACAAACTTAATGAAATACTGAGGTAAAATCTGGACTTTGAAGTGGCAATTTAAAAGATGATGATTTTCTTCTAATATGTTTGTTATCATTCAATGTTCTCGTACAGGTATCGCGAGATGCTCTGGTGCTCCATACTGCTGGAACCTGACGTCACCAAGAAGTTCTGAACCTCCCGAAGTCAGTACAATCCAGTCTTGTAATGTGAACAGATACGTAACTTGATTGTCCTCCTCCGTCTCACGAGACACAGGTTGTTGATTAAAGTATGTACCAACCAGATGCCTAGCAGGCAGTGCAGTACAAGTCCTCGAATGATGTGGATTGATTTCAAGTTCTTCAAAGAAATGCAGATCCGCCTTACTCCAGAAATACATGTTCCTATATTTTCCTCTTCGATGGATGGCTGGCACATTCATCTAAGAACAACACTCTTAGAAAGTGAATTGAAAAACTACAGTAATGACCAGCATGCATCACGCGCATTCTCCAAGTCATTATCACCATTTCGTTAACGAAAGATGGTCTGTCATATGACGTCTAAATATCGTTAGTGGAATATTCAGTTGTTGCGATCGCTGTCATTGTTACTTTTTCTCTAAACGTCCAACTGAAGCGGTAACCTCTGCCGTCTTACTACATGTTCGCCTGCCAAACACGCAAGCTTTACACAGAATGAGACAAGCTCAGTTAATAAGTGTATATAAGAAAATCGCGGTTCTGTTGGTGACAGTCTGTATCTCATCGTTGTATATGCACTGCACGTGTACATTTATTTTACTGCTCGTCTGACTGTAGTCTTCACCTCTGAGAAGTGAGTGTGCTGTTGTATGGTGACAACGACTTGGGGGTAAGGCAGGGGAGTAGCGAGGGGGTAACGGGCCGGCACGTAGTACAATCAGTGCACAAGCATAATAGACTGTGGGAAACTTAATAAACATGTCAAACTATCTGCTGACACAGACCAGGGCCTAGCACAAGTATTACTGTGAGAAGGGGAAGGAGACGTTAATACCAGAGGAGAGAGAGAAGAACGCATTGAAACTAATTAAAATAAATAACGAAAGAAACTGGCGTATTATTGAGTAATACAATAAAAATATTCATCTTTATGTAGTTCCCAATGAAATGTCTGCTCATCTTTAGTTCTGTTATGTTACAACGCCACTGATAATGGGTCCTACACTTAAAATGTGAACTCAATGTAATCACAGTAACCGTCGCCACACTCACACACTCTCACGCGCGCGCAACATTCCGATACCATGTGTTTGTGGCAGTGTGTGGATGTGCAGACTATACACTGCTACCTGCCAGACACTATTGCGTCATGCTTACACTGTCTAGTTGCAGCCTACCTTGTCTGAGATGTAACTGGTTGCGCTCTGGGGGTGGAAGCCAGCCAATCACCTTACAACTGTCAACAGAGAGTGTATAAGACAGTGAAGTCTAGCCTGCTAGTAATTTATCGCGATATTTTCATTCTCGTAGACACAAGTAAGCTGAGTAATTTGCCAGTATACGAACACAATGCAAATATTAAGATTTTCGCTGCTTTCATTTCAAATAATGTCAATGTTGTTACGAATATCAATCAAGGGACACAATTATGAAAATAATTTAATACATTTCCAGCTTCAAAAGGGAAAATATATTATTTTGCTATACAAATGACTAAAGTAATTTTGTTCACTTTATAACAATAAATGCTATTTCACAGGAAACAAATTTTGTGGGCTACGTTTAAATTATCAAATAACTTTGAAACGAATTGTCGACTAGTTTAACAAATTTACCGCCCCGCTGTTTTGAAACATAAAATTGCTACTTCAGTTTAAAATTGATTTTTAACGTCTGACAAACAAATTTGAGTGTTTTAATTGAATCAGTTCCGAGCGTGCGTCCTAATGTTCTCCCCTTGATTACCACATTGTCAGATCTCCAGTCGACAAAACCACACGAAAAAACACACACGTGCGCGGTGGTATCGCTCGTACGGATTGAGAGAACAATTCTGAACTGATTGGGAGTTATTTTGCAGCAATTAATGGCGATTACTGTATATTCTTCCAATTCTTCTACCGTGAATACTAGTATCAAACAAAATCACTAATAGTTACATGATAATTAAGGTCGTAAGTTGAAGTCACCGTTGGTTTCATAATGACCCGGCAGATGAAACTTCTTGCGCTTGGTGAGATAACTTTTAAAAACCGTACTCGCTGTAGGAACAATTTTCTGGTTAACGGAGCCCACTTAATACATTTTTGAATGGTACACACCATCTACAGCTACACATATTTTATCCCAAACATTAACTTGAGTTCTCTAGCATAATTAGCAGCGACTAAAACGAGGTAACTCAATTCCTAAACATAAATTATAAGTGAAGCGTTTGAATCAATGCACTCAAATTTCTGTAAATTTCAATAGTTCTTCATTTAAAGTGGCGGATACGTGTATATGTATATGTATATGTATATATATATATATATATATATATATATATATATATATATACACACACACACACACGCACACACACTAGCCGGCCGGCTGCGGCGTTGCCCGCGTGAAAGTATATAATGTAAACAGTAACTATGGATAAAATATGTGATGAAGGCATTTAACAGCTAGCGTACTCAATAACAATGAACTATAATTAACTGTCTTATTAGCTCAGTTTAAAGAGCGCGCGCAATATGCTCGTATGATGTCATAGATTCCCATCGCAAAGTCTTTCACGGGATACGAACCCGCAACCCCACCCCTTCCACACCACAAACTTTATTCAATACCTGAGTGAATGCTTAAAGGCAGGCCGTGATAATTCTTTCGTATGTACAGGCTACAGTCCAAAGAGGTTTTATTTATGAGTAGGTTGGCAAAAAGAAACGACTGTTGAGTTATTTCTCCGTGATCATTCTCTTTTTTCGGTAGACTGTAAAATTTTACTGCTTTTCACATCCTTAATTTTAGAATTTCATAAAATCCTAAATTTGACTTGTAGATATTTACATAAGCTTTATTCTTATTAAAATGTCATATCTCAACGGGTATAAGCTGTACGTATAAATATTTGAAATCACATTATATTTTTTTAACAGCTTTCAAGGACAAATTTCTAAAAGTCTTAAAATAAATTCTTTTTTATATTTACGTAAGATTTATTTTAAAGCAAAAACCATTTCAATATTTCCACTGGTTTAGGAGATAAGTGGGATAAATTAAAAAAACACGTTTTATTTTTTTAAGAGCTTTCAAGGACGAATTTCGAAAAATTGTAAAAATTCTTTTTAGATATTTGCTTACGTATCATTTTAAAAAATCACCTCACTATCTGAAATGGTTTAGGAGAAAAATCACGGACTAATGAAAAACACATTTTACGGCTTTTCACCCCCTTAATTTTCGAATTTCGCAAAATCTAAAAATTTGCGAATTAGCATTTTTATGGGCAATATTACGAAGTTGAAAAATTTATGATAGCATTCCCGGTTAGTGAAATATCGAGGATTCTTTAAAAACACAATTCACCCCTTTTCACCCCATTAGTTATCGAATTTCGAAAAATATTTTCTTATTGGGTGCGTACGGGGCAGGGGAAGCTTTCCTCAAAATTTCATGGTTCTAGGTCCAGCGGTTTGGGCTGTGCGTTTATGAGTGAGTGAGTGAGTGAGTGAGTGAGTGTGTGAGTGTGTGAGTGAGTGAGTGAGTGAGTGAGTG
>PNEQ01004808.1:114093-167895 GCA_003012365.1 Medauroidea extradentata
GAGTGTGTGAGTGAGTGAGTGAGTGAGTGAGTGAGTGAGTGAGTGTGTCAGTCAGGACACTTCATTTTATATATTAATAGATACAAATTTTTAATGCACAAAGTACCCGGTGGTGATATTAGATATTTTATAGGGTAACTGATGACATTTTACTAACAGTAAATATTTATTACTGCAGGTAAGTATGTCATTTGGCAGATTTCAAATTCAATATGTCCTTACTCTCATTGTGCTGACATTGCTTGAATATGTTGGAAGTTTGTTTGTAATTAACTATGCTAGAGATCTTTACATTACCACGCCAGAGTTCAACTTGCCAGGTGTAAAATATATATTTTAAGGGGATTACCGAAATTAAGTCAACCCTATTTTATATGCGTGTGATAAAACTAGACAGGTGGATGGATAAATGATGAGACAGATAAATAAAATATTATACATGTATAGTGAGGAATTAGGGAAACCTGAAAGGTCCTCTCAGCAACAACACATGAACATGTAACACATTCAACTTTTTATATTGTTGTAATTGGTAAGTCATATTTTGCGCATGTTTGTTTTAAAATGACCTTAACGTAAAAATACAAAATACAGACTTATATATCCATTGATCGTCTGACTGCAATAGTTTGAAATACTTGCATGAGGACTCGAGTTATGCAGTTTTCGCGAGTGTTGAGAGAACTTAACTGCAAGTATAATCAATATTGTTATTTGTGTATTATTGTAAAATATATGTTTACTTTCAACTGTTATCTTCGTGGTCAGTACGGCCGTACCGCAGGTCCTGATTATAATAAGTACTTCTCACTGGTGTGTTCCCAACAACTCGTAAATAATTGGTAAGGGAGTTATGCTAAATTAAAGACACAATAGTTAACATTATCAATGGTTTCGCAACATTTGTTTGTATGAGATGTAATCACTAAGTTTAGGTTCGTTATCACATTAAAAAACTCAACAGTTGCAGTAGAACTCCCCCCCTCCCCGCCACCTTGTTTTCATTTCACCCTTTGACACAAGCATTCAAATGCCTCTCTTGGCCGCATTTCGCCGTGAATGTAACTGCGAGGGCTTGTCGGAAAATTGTCAGGCGGCGACATTATTGAGATAATGGATCAAGAAAAATTACCCAGGTTATTTTTTTATTCGGTGATTTTTTCTGAGCCTGCGGGCCTTTGTCTAGTGGACAGCACGTAATGTCGCCTCAGGGATACAGTCTGTAGCACCGGGCCGCTCTGACTACGAGGTCGTTAACTGCCGGCTATGTTATTGATTTAGCGGCACGCACGCCACAGCCAATACTGCAGTTACACATGAATTTTAAAACATAAAAAAATTAAATAAATAATGAACATTATAACTATCCTATTTCCTACAAAAAATCCCTGTGCTAATGTTCCAGTCGCTCACGAAATTCGTAATCACCTGAGAAAGTTTTTTGAATTTAATATTTCAGACTTGTTGATCATAAAAATGTTTCACGGTATGTTACTTTAAAAAACTATTCTCAGTATGATTTTAAAAATTTTGTCTGTTTGAAAACTGTCTCAGGATACGTTTTTAAAAATCATTTATGTTTATTTTAAACCAGCTGTCAATTCAGTCAATCATGGTTGTCAGTCTACTGAGGCATTTGTTATGAGTCAATTTATAAATACGTCTCAATCTGTTTGTAAAAGTGTTTGTGTATTTAAAAGTGTTCCTAGTTTAGTTAGGAGCCTCGGTGGCTGAGTGGTCAGATCACTCGCGTACAATCTAGGTGATTAGGTTTCCATTTCCGGCGAGGTCGGTCCCTACATTGTCACATGTATGAATCGTGGTTGGCGGGCTTTCTCTGGCTCTTCCCCCCCCCTTCCTTAATTCCGGCATCGCTCCATGCTCACTTCATGTTATCCCTCATCAGCGCCAAAAACCTAGATGTTAAGCAAAATCTCTTCACTCATTCCTACTTTATTTAAATATAGTTGTGAGTAAATTTTAAAGATATCTATGTTAAATTCAAAACTATTCTTAGACTATTTAAACTCTTAGCCTTAGTCTTAAATAATGGTTCTAAGTATTTTTCTAATTAAATGTTTGTGCTCTTCAAAAGTATTTAAAAAATAGGCATATTTAAAAATCACTGATAAGTCGTCCTTTCACGTAACAGGTCACATGTCAGTCCGACAACTGAAATATCCTTAATGCATTCGACTAAATATTACGTATAACCAAAACAAAAATAGTATGGTAAATTTCTATTTCATCATTATTTGGTCTTAGATTTTTGTGTGAGAGAAATCTGATTATTGCTGAAGCTATTTTTAATGAAGTACGCAAACTACGCAGCGGTATGTGAAAATAATCGAAGTTTCACCAGGCTTCAGACAGATATTCAATACAATGTGTTAAGGTTTGATATGTGTGCGTGATTGTTTATTGTCCAGGACAAAGTGAGCTGGTGTTTAATTACTTCCAACCAATGTACATTAGTTTCTAATCGTCACTCTAAACGTAGCACTGTATGAAACGAATTCCATTCACAGATTTACCGCGCTCAGTATTTGATGTCTGAGAACAAAATAAATTATATTTTCATATTAATGTTCAAAAGCACTTACATTACCGTGAGCAGTCTGCATGTGTCACAGCATGTATACATTACACATTACTTTTAAATTGCATAGATAATCTCATACAAATAAACTTGCTTAATTAACAAGTCACACAGTACACTATCGTAGAAGTGTTTCACATTACATTAACTCTTGGTTGGCACTGTACATGGCTAATGGATAGTGCATGCATGTAGAGTCTTCTATGTGAATAAAATGACATGTGACAACGTCTAGACCTTGTACCTCTGCTTGGTTTATACATATATCACTGAACATATGGTAAGTGTTTACTGGCTACCAGACGCCATCTCGTCGAAAGAACTTTCGAACTCGTATACGAAGTAATTAATTTAGTACGTTGACTTCAAGGGGATGTTCCAAAACACTGTCTCTTTTCCTTTAAAACGACAATTTTAAATTACAGAAGGTCTATCTCGTGTTTCAAAGTCTTGAAAGTAGTCTTATCTGGCTGCTGAAGTTGAAGAGTAAATGCGCCTAGTGTAGAGGTTGTTCTTCAGGTAAGATAAATTGTTTTATTTGATGATAAGGAGGCCCATACAAGTGTTTTTACGGCGTCAATATTTCCTCAACACTGTAAAAAATGTGTACATGTGTTCTATGTCATTACTTTTTGTGTAGTGTATTGCGTAATCCTTTTAAGCGGTTTGTCTTCAGACTCAAAAATAGTTTAAAATTATTGTCCCCAATTATGGAACACTTATAAAAATTAAGAACATGACTTGGAAATCTAAACAATGCATGTTGATTTTCTTTATGAATTTTGATCGCACGTTTGTAGTTTTTTTAATATTGCTTGCCTTCAGCTGTAGCGAGTCAATGAACTCATCCTATGTACAGTCAACGCTAGAGTCAGACAACATGACAGCAAATAAGCTCTGCTAGCTTCTGCATCGATGCAATCTGCTGATGACTGTACACATCGTGGCAAATTGGCAAAAAACCAAACCAATTCGAAAAAACAGTACCCTCTGATTCCCTGACAATCTACAAAAGTTGTCAGAGTGGGAGCACAACTACTTCTGGTGCAATGATACTTAGGTATGAAAACATATAAGAAGTTTACTTTGCTAAGGTAGGTCGAAAAAAAGCGTAACTGTTTCATCATTCTCATTAAGAACTGATATTAAGATACAAAATAACTGTGAAATGATTAACTTCAAGTTTGAGTAACATAAATTTGTCTATGACCAATTCAGGTACATTATGTTCTCAGAATAAATTGCCCTCAATTAAGAATGCAATGTCATACAAAATATATTACGCAAAACTCAACATAATTCATACGGGTCTCGATACGACACTTACATCATTCCGAATGCAAAGATAGATACAAGAAATACTTTCATCCCAATGACACTAATGAAATAGCTCCTGACAAAAATGTCTTAGTAAGTAAAACAAAGTATAATCATCCATTCGTACCAAGATATCACTGGCAAATATATAATTTATCTAACACACGATGTTCATGTTACTTTGGTAAACTTAATTAATACATTATCTCAATGCAATTGTTGAACTTCTCAAGACTCTGTTCTACTTTAAGTGTGCAGTGAAACCTTTCTGAACTACGTCGCAAAATTGTGACACTTAAATTAAATCAATAAACATAGAAACCTGACCAAAATGGCAACTAGAAATTGAAATCTTAGCCGTATATTAGTTTTAAATCTAGCAGACAAAGTTAGCGCTATCCATAAGTTAATTACATCAATTCGCTATCTATTATCTAAGAAATTATCAAGCAGAAGCCAATCTGACATAATAACTTTCTTTAACTGCATTAAAGCATAGATATTTTATATTACTGACTGTCTAATAACTCGGACTAGTAACCTGCAAACATCAAAAGTCACAATAACTACAAACAATATTTGACTTAATTAAAGTTGCGACATCTCTGACTTTCTCTCGCCTGACTTCCCAATATATTGCAGAACTAGCATCCCTCTTCAGTCCAGAAATCTATAGACACTATAGTCTTCATCGCTTCAATGACAGTGCAGCGCTGCGGCTCGGCAATCATCGGATTCACTCGGCTACATAGGAAGCGCTGTCATTTCTTTGACCACTGATGTGAAGAACTGTTACAAGAGGTTCGTTCTCTGTGGAACCGGCCGGCTTCTGACGTATTCTCTGGCGAGCAGTTGCGACTCGTAGTTCAAGTGGGTCGTCAGTTATGTCAAGGTAAGATATCGCGAAAAACAAAGACACACTCAGTAATACAGAGGTTTAAAAAATATTTCCCGTGGCGGTCTTTGTCGCTATATTCCCAACGTTGCAAAGAAAAATTAATAACACACAACAATAAAATAAAAATACGGCTCTACAAACTTTGCTGAACTCCAATGAGAGATGGACGTACTAGACCATAGAACGGGTGCATAGAAAATAAAGGCTGGGTGGTGACCTTGAAATCTGACAACGAAGGGCGGATAAGCTGTATGCAGTCGAGCCAGAGCGGAAAAAGTACATAAACTTCTCCGTTTCACCTCGCTAGTGATTTGTCAGTTTACTTCTCTGACATTTTCTGTAATGGTCGTCGGAGCGGTTATTAATGATTACGTCAGACAGAGCATCCCTATCTCTCATCGAGTTGGATTTGATAAATTGTTTCTATTTCTAAACTTTGACGTTTGGTAAACCTTCGTATGCATCATTGATATAAGATGTGCTTTTAAAATAAAAGACAAACTTGTTTTAAACCACATGGACAGACTTAGTTCTGGCCATTTATTTTAATTAATACTCTGAGTTTTACATTCTTCGTAACTTTATTTCTTTCTACAAAAGGTAAAACTTACAGCTTATTACAACTGATAGTTAAATAATTTCGTAATACTTCATTTCTTACAGATCATTTGGAAACTGTAAACTATTTTGTGACATATTTGTCTAAATATTTAATTCTAAGTGTTTAACAAATATCGAGATATCTAAGAAATAATACATTAATGACAATAACGAGGTTAAAATACAAAAAATTATTTTAAAAACCAAACAAATATTAAAATACAAAAAGTTCTATAAATTAATTACTAAAAAATATAACGCTGCCAAACTAACGAGAGCTTTGGAAATATGCTGCAATGAGACTTTATGAAAATTAATGGGTTCTTTGGTCAAACCTTTGCTAAGTTTGTTGGCAAAAGTATGTGTTGTGTGATGATCAAACCAATCTAAGAAATTATGAGAAATTGGGTTTGTTGCGACGGTGAGAGGCTAACATTTTGTTCATACCGCAAAAAGAAAAAGATTTTCCATACAAACCGACCTAATAGACCAAAACCCAAAACAAAATTTAGACAGAATTATAAGTTAAACAGTGGACAGCACGTACCAAAAAAAATATACAGCTCAGGTTTCGCCCAACTAAGACAGTTTAGTTTTGGTAACTAATGTCTGCTTATTTCCTGCCTCCTAACTGAAAAACAGCTATTGGGAGTGTCCTGGTAAATATACGACACTGGTGCATGGATATCTGTTACTGCCTCGTTACTTCAAGATCTCAGACACGTTGAGTATCTTCAGCCATGCCGGACTATTGAAACAACGTTGCTATATTTCTGAATATTCTAATTACTATGATACAACCATTATCTTGTAAATATACTCGAAAGCAGGTTATGCAAGAAACTTCACTAGTATGTGCGTTATGTAAGAATTCTGTTGTAAAAAATTAGTTCTGCTGAGAGACAAATAATAACTAGTAACGTTAACATTATCGGCCCGTAGTTAGCTTTGTGCGTCCTGCACATGGATGAATCTTGCAGTAAGACTGCAATATACTGTATACTGTAGTTAAAACCTCGCTCCCCGCTCATTTTACTGTAGTCATTAGTTCTATCAGGACAGCGGGTAGATTTTCTGCAGCTAAAGAAATGAAACAACTAGATGGAAAACAATTAAGATCTGTAATGGTTTAACATTAATTTTATCAATGGCTTGAACCAGCTAAGATGATTATTATTGTGTAAAGGTATTAATATAGGCGGTCGTCGTAAAAGTGGTATATAGTTCTATGCGCCCTTTTCTTGAAGCAGAATACGTGTTCTATTTCACGTTGTTATTTAGAATGTGTAGTGAAATTTGTAACTTAATATCTTGAAACTAACTTTACACAGCCTCTTTAAAGTCTAAACTAAAGAGTTTTTTTAAAACTTATATAATAACATTTGTATTTGCATTACATGCTACTTGCGTATTTGCAGGGCATATTTCAAGGCATGTTTTGTTTAGTAAGCCTCAAGTAATTACTTACGATGCCATGTAAGGAAAATAAGTCAAACGTCCAGTCTAATGTTTCTATAATGATCATTTTGCTTCTGTACAAGTTAAATATAAACCGCCTTAATGATCTCAGAATCCTATTATATCTCTCTGACGTCATAACACCAACTGTTATTTGTTGAACAAGACATATAAAACACTCCAAAAACGGATTTGTTGCGCTTACAAAATGTTTACGTCAGTAGACTTAAATATTTTGTCAGTCACCAAATTCTGCCAGGTTAAAAAATTATTCAGTTATACTCTTAAGTTTGGTAATATAAAGACGTGCGTAGCTTTGCAGATAATAAACGTTTTCACAGTGTGTCGTTCCTAGTCGAGTTGGCTTGTGCATCGCAGTAGGAAATATATTCATATACTGTATTTACTTTAATTCGTCTACGTGACCTAGTCCAGCGCACAAGTTACTTTTTATTGTTTGGAGTACATATTGTAAGTAAGATAAGTGGCTTTACGTCTCGTAGACAGCGAAGTCATTATAGACGGCGACACAACTTGCTACAATGACAGCAGCTGGGAGAGGAGTCGGCCATGGCCTTTGTTAGGAAACATCCCAGCATTCACCTGGAGCTATTTAGGGAATTCATTGAAAACCGAAATCAGGATGTTTGGAGCCGGGGATCGAACCAACGTGTGAGCGCTGCGCCACCTGCACTCGGTCATATAATATATTATATATAAAGTATTTTATAAATTTACAATTATAATTTTACTAAATAACAACCAATGGGCGTTTTCCACTTTTGTACCTAAATTTTAAATTTTGTATCAAAACATTCAATAGTTATTTTAATGAAGTATACGTTTTCATCTCGAGTGCTTTTATAGTCACTAGGATAGTTTGAGCTGGCGTCTTATATATTTAACCTTACATCACACCATATCTTCAGTTGTCATGGCTGCAACCGAAACTGCGAACTGGACTTCATGCAGTGTTGTTACTACTCAGTGTAATTACAGACCACCGGGCCACACAAATCTGCTCCAGCATACATCCACTTTAGTCATACAATACTATCAATACTATACGTCTCTTATCTCGCTTTAATAAACCATCCTGTCTTATAAGTCACATTATTTATGCATCCCCTTGTTTGCTTATCGATTCGGCTGTGGAACACTATCACCGTAAATATAAAACACTGCACATCGCTTCCTGTTTTTAAAAAAACGTTTGCTAAATTGTATATTATCAGCAAATACCGAAGTCCTTAATTAATTATATTTCGTTCTTCAGTCGTTAAGCATTCATGTGTCCATGCTGGTGCGCGTGGGAAAAATTACTTTACTTATTACAGCGGTTTTTGACATTTTCTTCTTAATTAAAATGTAGTAATTCTTCTATAAATTTCACTTTAATAAATAGTTCACAGTAATATTTACATAGTTAAGTAGCAGACAATGTCAAGAAGCATACTTCGTCATGTTAATAAAGAAATTATCTCTCAAATTATCACGAAGTGTGCTTGTTTACAATAAAGACCAGGTATTTGACACCAAATATAAAAATCAATGTGAGTTCACTAACTATATGACGTGTAATCAAACATTTTACTACGTAAATATTTTTCATTTATGTGAGAAAAACATACGTAAGTTTAAAGCTTTCATTTATATTTTTGTATTTCTCACACGTTTATAAAATTGTTCGTATAGGCTACCCACGGTAAAAAGGGGTAACTTTGAATTGATTATTTTTCCCAGCTTATTATTGTGTTCCCGCCACTTGTTACTATAAACATAGTAGTATATGTAATAAAGAATTCACAATTGCTAAGTGCACAATAAATACATGTGATTTAAATGTGTGGTTGATAATATGCCTACACGTACAGTCAGGTTGTAATATAAATTATAGGTGACCCGTATAAAGCACTTAGAGACACTGCAGGAATGTTAATGAGGCGAGGCGAGCTGTGTACATTACACCAACCACCGCAGTCTGTCTTCAAGAGGGAGGGGGGAGAGGGGTGGTAACGAACAAGCAAGCATACGTCATTAGTAACAAGTGTTGTGAGGGCAGAACACTTAGCTAGGTCTTGCAATTACCAGTCGCGCCCTTATAGCGCCTCTCATAGCAGCTTCTTGTCTAGACTCACTTCTGACACAACTCTGTCTCTCGCTCTCATATTACACCTTCAAGCCTCTCACCAGCAATATAATAAATATTTGTTTTATTCTTGATCCAGAATTGTTTTCATACATTTATGAATTGAGAATGGCAATTACGCATTACCATCAGAATATACCCTAAACAAATTAAAACTTTAATTATTTTCACAGCTTTTAATTTATAACACTAAAGTTTTCGAGCTTAACTTAAGAACAAAATAACATTCATGTAAACAAAACACGCGGCAATATTATAAAAACTATAGTTTTCATAAAAATGTAAAAATATCGATGACTTAAAACGATACCTTATAAATTAGGAAAAAATTATTTTAAATATTACTGTTCCTTTAATGTGTCGAAGACCACTACATAAATCAGAGAGGTAGTTGGGAATTGAAACAAAACAAAAAAAAAAAAAAAAAAAAAAAAAAAAAAAAAAAAAAAAAAAAAAAAAAAAAAAAAAAAAAAAAAAAAAAGCAAATACACAAAATTTAAGTATCAATCGAAAAAATTAGTTTAAATGTAGCCCAACATAAATGTTGGTCATATATATTGGAATCGTCGCACATGTACACGCAACATACTTAAGTTTTACTGAGTGACATTTCTTGTTCCAAAGTTCCTTATTTTAACTGTTCTTTATTTAGCTCTCCCTCCACGAATTTAAGGTGAGCAATAAATTGATTATTTACGGTATCGTTTTATGTGGCGGGGCCATTAAAATGTTTAAGTTCAATGTTATATATATTTTTTGAAGTTGAGTACTTCTTTTAAATATCAAATTGTAAGAAACATACTTTTTAATTCAGTTTATTAAGTACTGAAATATTTGTTGTCAAATGAAACGTGCGACACTGTAATATAAATTATTAATATTAACACACTTAAAAATATTACATCACAAAATTTTACAAATATAAATAACCAACACACTATGAATAAAGTATTATGGCCAACAATAATTCCAATATAAAATATCAATTTCCTGAAATTTGTTTGCGTGTGTTTTTACATAATTTTTTAATATTTGCTTTGATTACAACACGTACTGAACACTTGGTTGCACGGAACATATATACTGAGTTCTAGCCACTACGCGTATGCGCGCAGCATTAGATCTAGGTTACCATGTCTCTGCAGAACCATCTGATTTACAAACATGTGCTAGAATTAAATGGATAAAAAATATCGAAGAAAGGAACTGTACACAGCAAGAAAAAAAACATTTACAACTCGTGCAACCCAGGAGAAGTGAGGAATTTCACGATAAGTATTCTTCAATTATATTATGTCTATGAAATTCTCAGATGTATTCACCCACTCGTAAAAGAGCTCATAGGTTTTTACCTACTGGGCAGATTTGTACCAAACAATCTAAGAAATATGCCGATGAAACTAGCTTTCAATTGAAAGCTAAGCATTTAAATTAGTATATTAGTTCGGGAACTGACGAAGACATACAGGCGTAGACGTCAAACATGTTACACCTGCCTTTTTTGTCAGATAACAAATAATAGTGGCGTACTGGGCATAAATTGACCTAAAGTTTTTATTTCTAGCTATTGATAAATTCAGTCATTATGAAAAGTTAGTAAAGAGCACCCCACGCGTTTTCTTACATTGAAGTTAATTTCATGATCAGTGACTTTATGCTTATGTTAAGATTAGGACGCAAGAACTTGAGTCATTCTGAAATGTGGTACAACATATCGCTGTTGATCAAGATCTTTACATTGCAATGTTATTTTCAATGTTTAGTTTCTATTGTCACAAAAGCGTATTTATCAAAAGTTTTTAAACCATATATTTAATTTTTTTATTTTTTTATCCTAAAACTAATCTGGGAGATATGGGTAATGATTTATTTCGAAATTGTTAGTTTAAAGATTTTTATTTTGAAACAATGTTTGCACAATCGTAGCAAAAATATATATTATATAAATATTATTTTTTTAGAAGAAGAAGAATACCAGGTCATATGTATGAAACTTATGTACTGTCTCCGATATGTGTGTAAAATTTCAAATAATTTGACATCTGGAAGTGGATGAAAATTGAATTGCAATATTACGTTACATTCATACTTATATCTACATACGTGAAGCTAATAAAAAGTTTGTAAATAGCAGGTGTAATTTTTGAGCTCGACGCTAGAAAATATATCTCAGTAACATATCATGTCAGAGCAAAACACGGAACGAGTTTCTCGAATATCGGTTGTCGTAAGAATTTGACTTCCCATGGCAACGGTGCAGGGTTGCAACAATGTACGGCCCAGCTTCCTAGTGGCAACAGTGCAGGGTTGCAACAATGTACGGCCCAGCTTCCTAGTGGCAACAGTGCAGGGTTGCAACAATGTACGGCCCAGCTTCCGAGTGGCAGCACTGTTGGCTTCCCACTTATTGGAGACGTTATTTCCGTCATGTGCTCTTGTGGTGGGTACAAAAAAATGATAAACGAAAAAACTCAGGCCTCGTACGGTCTTTTGGCGGGCAGAGAGTAGGAGAGCGAATAAAAGGAAGGAGGAGGGAGGGGTGAGATAAAAACGTAGGTAGCGTGAATGGCGGTGCGCGAGCGAATGAAAAGGAACGGGGCTTCGAGCGGCTGTCATGTTCTCAATGCGAACTGTGCGCCAAGATGGAAGCGACGTTCCTTTCATCGCTAGCAGATATGTCGCTCTAGTTCCTTACCACCCCTCCCCCCTCCATGTCGTACTTCGACAATCTTACAAGCCTCCCTCCTAGCTGCAAGTTACTTCTCAGCCAAGCGGCACATCAACTCTGGGATAAGACAAGACTGAGACATACCGCTCAAGTGTGAAGGAACCATTGTTCCAGTGACAATACGTGTCAAACGAGTGGCTAAGCGAACAATTCTGGTATTCTGTCAATTCTCAGTCTACTTTCCAAATACACTGCAGGCTTGTGTTATCTGTCTACGTAGTGCGTGTGACTCCTTACTCTAAGTGCCTTCAAGAACTTCTGTAAAAGACTGAGTTACTTATTTTCGAAATTGCATGACCACTTCTTTCTCTACAATTACGTCTTCACTGTTCATACTTAACACATTATGCTGACACTATAGTCTGCAGATATCATGTCAGTGCATAGTGTCATAGGTACCCTAGTTTCAGATAAAGTGTCAATTCAAATTAATTATACATAATAGTTTGTACCAAACTTCGGAAACAATCTGGACTCCTTCACAACTCGGCAAACAAGGTCGTGAAATTATTTTGTTTGAAATTTACCAATTTTCCCCCTAAATGCCAGTCTATAAAATATTTTATATTCACACGCTGGTTCAACTAAACTCGTAAATTATTTATTGGTCGTATATTAGCGAGAGGGATCCCGTCTGTCCAACTGAAAATGGCCTGGCAGATATACCATGATTTACGAACAATTGTGCTCATTTAAAAATGACATATAACTAATTTCTCTATACTAATTTGTGTGCCGACACAGCTGTAGAGTACTTGTAAAATACTGACACTTGTATAATAAGGCACTTGTTCAATACTGGCAAACAACAGTGAGGAAGTGAAACTAGATACATTACGTTTTTCTAACTTTTTCTTAAGAGTGCCGCCTATATGGAGCTGATTTGCGCGCTGGAAGACTACAAGCGTGGAAGTGATATGGGTGACTTTACCGCGTGCGCCAACACTCTGCGTTGGAATCAGTGGAGTTTTCATAGTTTCAAAACGTTGCAAGGTTTTCACTGGAGAATCTGTTGTATTGTCAAGGTTAACTGATAAAAACGTGAGAAAACGAAAATTGGGGTAACAGATTGAATTCGTAAGTAAACGTCACTATTTAAATTCTGATTTTAATCTGTAATTTGAAAGTTACAATCCTATTCATTAATTAAACCGTTACATTAATAATTTACTCGTATAATAAATAATGAATGGGCGATTATTTCCAAAGCAAGCTTGTTGCTCGGTTGTTGTGAGTAATTGAGTATTAGTTTCGCTCTGCGGCTGCCTAAGAAGTTACGTTGTTTTGAACAATGCACACTTTAATAGAAGAAGTTTATTATTAATAATGTAATGTACAAAAGTAACATACATCACAGGTAAACAACAATAAAATGTTACTTCCATGGTAATCTCTTGACTCAAGATCTGATAGCGAAACTGACCCTTACAGCGTAGTCAGAGATCATCAGTTTACGATATGAGAAGTACTGGGTTCGTGTCCCACGTCCGGGTGGGTGTCAGTCTGTGGTCGTCCAACTTGTATAGAGAAATTGACACAATACAGTTGTCTCCTACGAAAATACAAAGTACTCGGGGGGTACTCAGATTTTTTTAAATTAAAAAAAAAAAGGGATGTTTGTTGCAGTGGCAAGGCGATAGCTATGCCATCGTATGAAACATTTAAAATACAAAAATTAGGACGAAAGTAACTTAGTTATTAGTGTGCCGTGCGGAAGGTCGTGGGTTCGATTCCCACTGGTATCCAGTGGTATTTAAATTTAGGCAGCTAATTTCCTTGGGCTTATGACATAATTTCATAAAATAGCAGAAGAACATGTGAAATTACGCATTTTTCTCCAGCTGGGTGAAAAAAATCGTTACGTTAAAAATAACTGAAAATCACGTCATATTGTCTTTGGATGAAAATATACTAATTTCATTTAGTACTATCTTCCAAATTAGTAGTTCAGTGACAAATCTTATAATTGAACTGATTTTAAATTACTTAATCTTACCGTGACCTATTTTTTAAATTGTTCTTAGTACTGAACCCTGCATAATACATACTTGTACGAGGTTGTGCGGGTAAGTATACATTACATACGGCTATATTTCCCGGGCATGAAAATTATTCACTCAGGTGAGTTTCCTGTAACAGTGCGTCAAGGTCTTAGTTTGCATGCTATGTGGATATATTAATTACGAATAATTGCTAACTTGTAATTATAATTTTCCACTAAAATAAGTTTACCTGGTCTTCCACGTGAGTCATTAAAAACACAACTTAATATTTGTAACATTTTAAAGTTTAATATAGATTTTAAGACACTCAGATTAAATTCTTTTCTGGATTTCTGGAAGTATTCTTTGATATGACATTTCAGCGTGAATCATTTCATACGAGTAAGTCTCTTAATTTTCATAGCTTGCGCGTATCTGCGACATTCAAATGGTTAAATGCCGTAACGTTAGCAAAACTTACTAACGTTGACATTTGGCATGCATGCCAGAGAAATTAAAACATGCCACATGGCTATGAATGAGACGTTGTTTCGTCCAAATGTAATATTCTAAACATTTTAGTGGTGAATCCAATTATACTGTTTGTATAGTTCTAAAAAGACAGCTGTGATAAGATATAGCTACATAGCAGATGTGATAAGATATAGCTACATAGCAGCTGTGATAAGATATAGTTACATAGTAGTGTCGCCATTTTGAAGTTGTACTTTATAACAGTATAGTCTAGAGACACGAAAGTCTGATGTCATTACAACTTTCATAAAGTTTAGGGGGATAGTTCAAAATATTATTTTTCTGTGACATATAGAAATACAGTTCTGCACCTACACGAACAAAAAAGTAAAGTAAGTCTTCTTAGCCATAGGAAAAGGTTTATAATATACTGTCGTTAATATTATACTATCGTAAGTATGTTTCCTAACAACAGTTTCTAAATAGTTCTTCAGCTGTAGGCATCGCCTATCCATGTGTCTGTATCACTAGAACCGCTGTATAACTAGAACAGATGTACAGAAGAGCAGCAAATAAAACGAAATGTTAACGTACAGATAGCGACAACAAAGTATCGAGCACATTCTTAGTCTCAGAGAAATGCGATTATTCTACATTCAAGTACATCTAATTTTGAAATATTTAAAAACTTCTTTAAACACTGAAAGACAAAGTACTGATTCATAGTTTTAACAACTTTACTCTGTTTTACACATGTACATCAAGTTTTCTTAACTGCTATTAAACGTTTCCTAATGACATAAGCATTGTCTTGGCAATTATACGTCAAGAAGTCAAGGCCAGCAGGTTGATACTTGCCACAGAGTCCACCTGCTGCTTATCTCGCTACTCTAGACATGCAACCTGTGTTTGATCAACAACCACTAATTCCTTCATAATGAATTTATCTTAGAGAAACTGTTTGCACGATAATTTTAATTTTCTCCATCTAGGATCATCAAATTCATCACTGCAGGATGATACGGGATATGTGTCTTTATCACCATATTACACTAAGGTACTCTGGACTTGAAACCAGTGTTTTAGTACAATTAATACGTAGTTCCGTACAACTTTTATAAATGTGAGTCAAATTTCTGTGACTGATCAAGAATGATCTCATAACATATATTTTTACAGCTTTATCAAATCATGCCTTTACCTTAAAATTACATTCTTTCTCACAAACTTTCATTTATACAAACGAATAATTTTAAGATACGTCTAAATTGCATTGTACCGGTATGTAAGACGTTACGAATTAATTATTTTATTCATGAGATAAATTCGACTGGAGTCTATAAACTGTTATTTCATGAGTGTATTTGCTGTAGACACTCTGCAGAACACGTTCATAAATAGGTATTCATTCTACATTCTCTTGCAATATGACACATGCATACTTGAATATTGAACGTTACAACATTTTTGCTCAAACTTTTTTTAACTTTATTCAGGTGCTTTTAATACTAGCAAACACAGCATAGCAACAGATACTTTGTTTGGTGAAAGTACATAGGATCTTCAATGCGTTATCAAGTGCGAGTGTACATATAACGAACATCAAATCTACTTCTGTGAATACATGGCAATGGACTCGAAGGTACTGTATTTTGGGCGGTTCAGTGTACTTTTCCCAAAATGCGTACATATATTTGTAAAGTTCATCCTCTGTTATCAGAGAACGTGTATGCTTGCTCTTTGTTTGGAATGCATGCATTACCCACGCTCCAAAGGAGTATTCTATTAAAATTCTTGTTCACTTTGTGTTGGTATTTCATCTCCCGGACTTTTTTTAATATTCACGAGCACAAGGCAATTCATTATTATAATTCTCACAGCGTAGAAAGAGTTTCAGAACGCCGGAAACTTCAATATACTTACAAATGAATGCAGATAACTTGCACAACCTAATCCTCAAGTATGCCGAGATATAGAACATGAGAGCTTGTTAAACCCGTTAATGATCGTACTTCAGCACGCGATAAACTTCGCCGTGGGATTTTATCCTGCTAAAAGTTTTTAATAAATTCTTCTTCAAGCACAGTTTATGCTTGAAGTTTGAAAAATATTCCAGGAGGGTACAGTTTCATAGGTTATTAGGGAATATTCTTTTTTTATTTTTTATTTTATCTGGGCCGAACACATTCTAACCAATTCCTTTTAAAATACTAATTTGAAGTGATATTTGTAGTTATAAATGTTGAAAGCCGTAAAGAAGACTATAAACAATGGGCATCATTGAAATACCGCAGATTATTCTTAAAGCTTATACAGGACTTGCAGAAGTAACTCCAAAGTATCAATACCTTCTCTATGGTGTTCTTATCACAGCCATATTTATCAGTAAGATGTTTTCTTCAGGAGCAGGTTTGTCAAAGCCCAACCACAAACTGTGCGAAGTTTTTCGTAGAAAGCCGAAGAGTTGAAGAAAACGAAACCCCATAAAAAAAGTCAAATTACAGTACTTTAAATATTACATAAGGAAAAGTAACTTTGACACCCTCTTGTCGAATATTCGCGGTGAAGTGCGCACATTTGATATACTTTCATGAGTTTCTATCAGACACACATTTAAACACGTTTAAACCTGAGCACAGATACGTGACTACGCACATTTCCCAGCTCTCAAATGTCCATAACTGCGAACACAGCATAACATTTGGCCATCCATATGAAAATGGGTCTTGCTTTTTTTGTAGATATTTATACGTTGGAAAAGTTCGTTTTGCCACATTTATCTTAACAGGATTTTAAGTAACAGGTTGTCAAGTTTCATAATAATATATGGGTTTATGGCCATACGTGTTTGTAAATGATTTGTTTGAAAACCTGTGAAACTATGACCATGCAAGCCACAAAGTCAACAAGCCACAAAGTCAACAGGACATGTGAACGTATAAAAGTACAGACGTACTTCATGCAGAAGAAATGACATTTGTCTATTTTTACGTAAATTAAGAAATTCACAATTATAAATTCAGTCAAACTGCAACAAAACAGATGGACATAAACGAAAACAAACAATGAATATGAAGTTCTTATTAATATTCTTTCTGTAAGCTTCCTTTGCAGCAAACATTTAACGAACTCTTCCAGTTTAACTTTAAAAAATCATAAGTATTTTTCAGAATTAAAGTTAAAAGTTTTTATTATTATTAATTTTACTTTAATGGTAGTAGAAAATAACTGTTTACGATAAAATTATGAAGCGTGCTAAATGTGATAAATCATTTTTAATTCAGTGGTGGCTTTAAAGTCTTACTGCGATTTTAAAATAGACATGAATAGTTAATACTCTTAGTATTGTTTTTATTATAGTGAGAAACCTGCTCAGTGTGAATAACGCCCCTCTTCTTGTGGACGGTCACACCGCACCACACACACATATATTTGTGTATATGTAGCTATCTATGTACGAACATATGTATGTATATGTGTGTACCGGGGGGTTAGGTTTAATGGTTATCTAGAAAGCCTTATAAACTTCTCTCCGAATAGTGATTGGCCTGAGACTGACAAACTTGGCGAATTTATTTGAGTACAAGACAAACTTCAAACAACATACATTTCTGCTGCTTGTTGTATTGTAGTTCATTAGGCGAGTTCCGGGGAAGAACTGTGACTAGTAAGAAACTCGCAGAGAAACTACAAGAGAACCCCTCGCTATGAACTGAGGAAAGAAATCATCATACAGCTACAGCCAATTAGTGTATTAAGAAATTATTCGGTAAATGACTGCAACGATGTGAGTAGGACTATTAAGAAATAAAATAAATATAATGAAACCATTTCCATACATCCATGATAGTACTCATACGTAAACAGTGTTATGCATAATGAAGTTACCAAACATTTATAGTAACAATGCTGAACGCTTTTATATGTATAGCCTGAAGTACGATATTTATTCCCCATGCTGAGTATAGGCTGGAATCTTTCCATATCATTCCGATAGCAAGTTTACAATGCTTACCTGTACTTTGGGAACATGCTCAAAAGTTTTGTCGCGAATTGCGGTTTTCTCAAGACATTATAACATAGACCAACAACTAAGTAGACGAGCCCCTAAATAATAACAGCAATAATGTGTCACTCCCCTGCCAACCGCTGTCTGCAACCATGCTTGAGGCGAGATAAAATACAGAGGGATATCCGTCCCCCGGCCTATCCCCAGGGTTCACACATAGCTGTGATGTGGAGCAGCCAGAGAATGAAGTGACGGTACTTCTACCTCCCAGGGGCAGATATGATACAGATAAAGGTAGCTAACCATAGGTGAAGGAGGGAGGGGATGGAATCTGCTTGCATGACGCTGAGCGCTTCTAAACCATCTCTCTGTGGGAATGGAGAAGTTGGTCGTCTGTGTGTCTGCCTCAAGCGTCCTCTGCACTGCATTACATATGTCGTCACCAGATAAAACACAGTGGGGGGAAGTACTCATTCTCAGATCTACGAGATAGGTTAGCTAATAACACTTACAGTGTATAAAAGAACTTGATAATTGGTAACGGCAATCTTTTGTCCAAACACAGGATAACAAATACATGTCCTTTAAGTCAAAGAAATAATTTCATTGTGTGTCTTGCAGTAAAGAAATGATACTCTACAGTTAAGAAATCCATTTACGTATGTACGAATGTACATGTGTATGTATACTCACGCACACACGCACACATACATACATATACGTAGTTTTATTTGGTGACAACACTATTTTCCTTAAACTTAACTGTTTGTGTGTACATGTGTCACTACGAGCAAATGATGTGTTGCAGAAAACTTCACACTAAAACAAAAAGTAAATAATGAGAAACCAATATTAGCTGTCGTCAACAAACGTATTACGTACAGAAAATTTTGGAAAGGAATATAGTCAATTCCCAAAAGAAGATACGCAAACAAAAAAAGTTGAGCAATAACACAAATTAAATCCGGAATGTAATTCATGGCTTATCGTCTAAGGAAGTCTGCAACTTTTCGCCCGTTTTCTCTTTGTTGTGACATCTCTGTTGACGTCCTTTCGTGTCTCTTGTCAATTCTGTTGTGTTCGTCATCCTCGTCTATTTTGTCGCATTTTTCATGCGCATTATTTTATTGTATTTTATTGTTCTTTTATTTTTATGTCGAATTTCTCCGTACAACACTTTACATTATGAACTGCAATTTAATACGTTTTCATTTGTGTAATGTAGTTATACACAGTATCCCGAATTAAATGTGCTTAACTCAATTAATGAAAAAGAAGTTTCTTGTTAATTTTTTATAATGTAAAAAATACATTGGAAAATTATTTACACGTTACCAGCAAAAATATTACATCAGTAGAGACCCGAACATTCCACGAATTCATTTGATAAGAGGTCATAATTCAAACTCGTGTACATGTCTAATATTTTCACGATTGCGCAGCTGTTAACAACTCTCGTATATGAGGACTGTGGACTTATATCAGACAAACACTCACAGACCACCGTGCTACCTTGTCACATGTACAACTATCCACTCAGTGTAGCAGCAGACAATGTACAAGTATCTGAGTATATACAGTACTGTTCAGTCCAGCCTGCTGTTCGTTCAACCCGCGTCATATCCTTGTCCCTATCCATCTGCTTTATATTATGTCTATGTTACATGTAGAGCAAGTAACAGTTATCATTATCAAGGCTATCTTATTGAGTAAAATCCATTTAAAAATAATGCAACCTGCGACGTGAAAATAATGGTTTTCATTAACTACATGTAAACTATTTAAGTTTCTTAGTAACACAATTGTTGTTTGATCATCATCACGCAAATGCATTTCCAGTTGCAGCCCCTAATTTCTGGAATAGTTCATAGACTATAAATAAAAGGTTGGTTCGTAATAAACATGCATCTATGTACAATAAATGTGAAATTGTTTCCTAAAAAGGCTTTATAATATAAATCTCAGAATGTGCCACATTGATTTTATGTTTTCTAGCGTAGCAACATAGTGTGTCGTGTACTTTAGTTAAGCTGAATGTTAGTTACGTATTCATTATATAATGCTGTCCAACAATCCCTCAGTAGATGTGGGAGACCCTCATAAATCTTCAGGAAGACAATGGCTTGACTTGCCTCAGGTACCTCATTGTGTACAGCACGGACCATAAATCAACCGCTCCTGCAACGCATCAACAGACATTGGCACATGATCTCGAGCCGAACACATTACTCTGACGTGTTGAGATTTAAATTAACTGTGAGGGAAACTTATTTCAACATTTTTCATCTGTCTTGGAGTTAATGACAAGTAAATTAATAGTTTATTTATTTTGTACGGTGTATATAAGCAGACACTTGTTTTCTTATGTAAAGAATGTCCCAAAAATATTTATATCACTTTGGACTTTGAAATTTTCGAGAACGCATTCTTAGAACTCTAAATAAATCTGTTTAGGACGTAACATAATACAATACAATTGTACAAGAAAATGTTTCAAACAGTTCATTATTAGCGTTGTAAGAATGCATGAGGATAGTTAACTGAATAGTTTAATGGGGACTTAATCCTTTTCAGCGGCTATCAGTTATGATGTGTAAATTCTTGTGCAGAAAGTCAAGAAAGATCCATTATATGACAGATCACACATATATCATGCAAGTAAATTCTCTCCTTATGATTATCTCGCCTCTCTTAATGTTTCATACACGTTGTATCAATAAATATTTATAAAAATGTATTTTTAAAACCGGCACACACTAAGAAGAGTTTTTTACAGTACTTTCTAAATTCGTGTATGTTTTTACTGGCCTGTGTGAATTAAAAAAAATCCCTCAATACCTGCTTGTACATTCCCGATTACACTGCATACAGTTTTCGGTATGAATTCCTTTTATCTATGTGGTTCGTGTACAGTTGATCATATGACCATGGTAGAGTGACCAATAGAGTCCTTCATTCCGTGTTGTTTGCAGGGCACTGAACCAACCAATATGACACTTTCTATGTCGTGAACTCGTAAGAAAACCATACTGCAAGTAAAATTCTCAAACGAGATTTTGAGCGTGAACTACATACATACTGTGAGAAAGATCACTCAGCATTTTGCGACCAACAGTCCTCTACAATTAAAATTTAACGATTACTATTTATACTGTAACAATTGCTCTTAATTTCATGCCTTTACTCAATCGAGCCAAGATCTTCATGCACAATACGAATAAAAGATACCCAGAAATTGCGAGTGCCACAATAAGCTCAAATAAGAACCAAAATATTGATTACTTTCCCACTGAGGGACATACCAATGTAATTATGTCCAGCCACAGTTTATTTAGAAATGTTGATGTTTGCCCTTCCAAACACTTCGGTTTATAAACTATGCTTACTGCAAAGAATATATTTGAGCTAAGTACTGTGGTATAATGTGATGCGTGATATATAATTCATTATTAAATTTAATAAACACGAGCTGAAACACAGTAACTGCTGTCGTACAACCCAATATGATCCCTATTCTCACAGACGATGTATTTAATTTGAGAAAATTTTAACAACTAAAATTATTTAAAAACATTGAAAATACTATGAAAGTGTCAACGGAAGCTTACAGGTTATGAGAAATGCAACAAGAGTCAACTAAAGAACAAGAAAGAATGGCTCGTAACTCAGTACTTTAGAGTGGCAACTCGTCCTCTCCTGGGTCTCGAGCTAGGCAGGATTATGTATCGAAGGTTCCACAAACTAGTTCACTGGTTTTCATATCAGTACATCTAGTATCTCGCAGGCATTCAACGTTTGTTCCGACCAGCTGCCAAAGAGCAGGTTTCCTTGTGGAGCATGTCTGCACAGCTTATATGTTGAATGAATAGGCATTTAATGTACAATTGCATTTTTAACTAAAGATCCTCGTCGATGATTTCCCTGCGTAGTTCTTGTCAGGATAAAATCGACTTTACCGAAGTTTCAGCCGCTCAGAAAAATATCAGAAATCAATAATTTCTGATGGGGAAGAACACTGGCCTCATCGCTAGTCTCGTCTTTCCTTCCTTCTCTGGGATTTCGGATGAAGATTGGATCCTCGGTCCCTGAACCAAGAGTTGACGACAGGCACAGCCTTCTTCTCTGGATATTGAAAGTGTTCACTCTTATTGCAACTATTCAATCCGTCCGTTCCAAACAGCTACCTACTGTTATTCTATGAACACGGCCTCCACTCTGGCAACGAACTTCTCCTAGTCAACCACTACCTATCGATTCCCAGGGTCGGATCAGGCTGCTGTCCTCAGTAAGATCAGTTAAACTACATACATTTTGTAAGCTCCATCGAACAACGAGAAAAAAACCAACAAGTTACGTATAGAAATAAACATTAGGTAAGTGAACTTTAACTTGCGCGAGATGTCTGTGACAATTGATATATGAAACATTTACAATATTTTTATAAATCTTTGACCATAGAAATTTAAATATTCTATCTGTAGCTCGTGCATGTTGTCATGTCACAATACCGACCCCTTGAGAGTGATCAGACAATCTTCTCTCTGCTGGGTTTACATTATCTTCTCTACAGCATGTACAGTCTGTATGAGCAGCAGTTTGGTTTACAATGATACAAGAAGTTAAAGTAAGAGCACTGTCTTCTGAAACGATACAAATGTGGGGGAAACTTCACTCGTCTATCTGCCTTGTGGCAGCAGTTCATTATTTTCTTCTTTATTGTTTTAAAAATGCCTTTTAAGAATATTTTAACGACCAAATGACAGCATTCCATCTCCCATCTTTGATTCTAATTTATCTTTGCTAAAAGCGAAAATTGTCCCATACTATCGTTACCAAAATTTTAGAAAGAAAATGCCACTACACGATGTTATTGTAAAAACATGCAGCACATCTTTTTGATTTATATGTAATTAAATCATACCTCAGTTGTCAAATGTGTCATGGAAATAGGATGGCAGAGAAATATTACAAGTCAATTCACAGTATGTTGCGTGCCTTCATCACCCTTACCGCCACTGCGTCTCTATGCCTCGCTGGTATCAGGTACATCTAACCATTGAGAGGTTTGGGTGACAGTGGAGTCTAGTAGTCAGGCCACTCTACGTCACATCCTAGTTCGAGTCATGGTAGATGTCTCCCTTGAACTGCGGGTTATATCGAGGCATTCCTACCTTGTTCTATGTTCACAATATATTATCCTGACATGGACTCAACGCCCCACTGTTAAGTGTAGTTGACGAAATATTTCCACGCTTCTTTCTTCAAATGAAGGTTTTTAAACTTGTGTACGGTTGTGGAGTGCACCACGACCTCACACACATATTGACATTTAAATCAGTATTATGTTCTACCAGAGCCATGAGAGCTGTGAAGCGATGTCAGGATTCAAGCCAGACAACTGTATTGTCCGCTACGTTACCCACAAGCGAGGATCTACGAGACTTGAACCTCTGCACCAAGTAACGTGATGTTGGCAGGTATACAAGTCAACATATTCCAAGCGTGGAAACAGATGAAGAGATACTAGCTGTCACCTCACAGTAGACAAGTGAATACATACATAAACATGAGTGTCCTACTGGACAGTTTACCACCGCCATCTTGCTGTAGCCAATGTAAGACTGACATGAACACTGGCGAGATGTACTCAGATGTAACATACACATTGTGCTATATTTGTATAGCGTGAGTAACTCGAAGCTTAAAAATATTTGTCATCTAGAGGTCATTCTGAAATTAAAACATAAAAACCAAAATATTAACTATCCTCAGTAACAATTTTCATCAACTTTGCAATTAAATATTTTCGTTTTACCTACGCGACATTAAAGCTACGAAATCACCACGTCGCAAGTAGTTCATTACAAACAAATCTCTCTGGCTAAATACTCTCTCATAAAGTCCACAACCGTTAGTCACCAGTATAACAATGTCTCTCTATGAATGTAGTTAACCGTTTGTTTACATATCAAGTTCTCTTAAACAAAAAGTATGGTTTTTTATAATAATTCCCATGTCTAAAGCCATTTCATAAACCTAAAGTTTTTGCATAATAGCACTTCCAAGTCAGAATCTCTCCAGCTTATAGTTTAAATTGAACTCGTATTACGATTTCATTAAATACGTTCTCTGGTAAGTTAATTTTTTTTCGTGTGGACAATATCTTTAAAACACAAAATAATTTTTACAAGTGGTATTTAAGAGATTTCATAAAGCATTCATTGCATGTTTATTTTATTATGAACAATGTGTTTATAAGCATGGGTATTTATTTTTTGTTATGTTTTAAAAATTAAATGCTTATATTGATGTTTTATTCATGCCAAAACTACACGACACATAATTATAAAATTGGCTGAATAATGTCGTCAGTATTCCGCACGTATGAATTTTTTTTGTTCCCGGCCAGTGAAGGGTGAAGGTAGGTACTAGGGGAAGAATCGGCCCACCGACCCCAATTTTCCACGCCGGTGGCTTCAAGTGGAGTGTCTAGGGTTGTGTCAGGGGAGGGAGGGGACGTCCTGGAGAGAAGGGCAGAGGTGAAGGTGTCGAGAAGCGACCGTGCATTGGCTGGAGGAGGGGTGAACCTGCCAGTGGTCGCGAGTGTTCGTGGTGGTAGTTGTCCCTCAAGTATGTCGCACTCCTGTGGTACACACACACACACACACACACGCGCCTCACATAGAGCCTGCACACACAGGTATGCTTGCATCGTGCCTGACATACCTTCTCCGCTACCACTAGTCTCTGTCATACTCTTGTACGAGTCACTGCATCATTAACAGCCAGCATCACTAAGCATGCTGCATATTACTTCATTTATTCCCTATTCACTATGTGCCAAGAGATATTTGAACATATTACATGAGGGGCATAGCTTATTACCTCATCTTAAGGCCTCGCTCTTTAGTTCAGCAGTGTTTTATTTTAACAAAAATTAATACATATATCAAAAATTCATTCAAGCAGTTTTAACACCTATATATCATCGTTTGTAGCTGAATTTTTCTGTTGCAATATACCAAACAGATTTATATACTGTTGCCCCTGAAATAGCACATATTATATTATCAAAATAAGCCAAAAATGGTGCAAGATAATTTTTTGCTAGCAAACAATACATTAATTTTAAAAAACGCTCCGGCAAAATTGTGTATCGTATGACTGTACACAGTCTCAAATTTTTCCAAAGCATTTTGTTAAAAAATAAAAAATATTCAAGTTAATTGCAATTGTTTTAAATAAATGAAAGATCATGGCCTTAACAGGCCCTTGATTTTCGCGAAAATAATGTCACACAAACTTGTTTCAGTGCCTTGCATGAACATTCGCAGTCTGCCGCATGGTCAGTGATTGGATAGTCTTAAACTCGCTCACGTCTCGGGTTCTACCAGCCAATTACAACCGTGTGGAGTCACAATAACATTGTTCTGGTTGGCGCAGTCGAGTGAGAGATGTCTGTGCTCAAGGCACGCTGCCAATAACCATGAAGCAGAGCTGCACGTATGCACAAGGCATGATGTAGAGTGAGATCAACGGAAGCCTGTGCGCCGTCCCTCTGTGGTCCGGCGAACCCTGTGGCGCCTACCACTTATACCGTCCCGCTAGACAGTGCAGTTGGACTGGTTGCTCCTCTGCGCAGACAACCCAGCTGCTCAGCAAGGATCCTAAAACATCGATGGCGCACGAGTGTTGTGCAAATTAGCTTGTTCGGCGTTCTACGAACTTTCCATTGTTCTATTCTACGAGCTTCCTTTGTACTGTATTTATTTTTCTTCAAGAACATTTACTTCAAAAATTTTGCTTCAGGATTATTACAAGATACTTGTGCTAATGACTGTGTGAACTTCCAGCTTGTTTACCTTTGAAGAAGTTTTTTTTTTTGGGGAAGAGGTTCAGCCAGTTTGGATTTTTGCATCTCACCTTTGTGGGTATTGTGTTTATGTTCTTTAATACGAATTAAAAATGCGAGATACAAAAAAGAGGTATTGTCTGTGCTATCTTAATAGTTGTGTCCTGAGTTTTACAGATTATTTTGTATTTCGACTTTTATTTTTTTGGTTGTTTATTATTAATATTATTATTTCGCCTTTATTTACTGTTGACTAATTGCTTATGGAATCTTTCATGTTGTGTTGTTTTGGTTTATCGATGTGTTGACTTCAGCCAACTAGGCTTGTTTTCTCTTTTTTACGATATTCGTTGTTAGTTGACTTAGTCTCATTGTAATATTTCTGGGACGACATATATCACAATAGCGTGTGCCCACAACAATACAGTCTGTCATTCTGTCACATTGCAAGAAACATTCAAAGACATTTATAATGTTCATATATATGTTTGCCTCATTATGATTAGTTATATTGGTTTGTTTCACTTTTCTCTGGATAATACTTCATATATTAAAAAAAACTGTAAAATACGCTGAAAAAAGAGAGCACAGTTTTTCCCCACGTGAACGTAATCTACCTTGTGTTCTTCTATGCACGTTGTACGAGGCACGGCACAAGGCCATAACACTTCATGAGGCACAGACACAGTAAGGGCATTATATCTTGGGGTCTGCAACCAGAACTGGTGTGTGTTCAAGTGGTTGCATATTCAGCAGGCGTTTAACACTCGCAGAGATGTAGAACACCTACATTTCCTGACAAGGGCTTGTTAATACATCAACAATCTCGTCTCCTCTGTTTCTTGTTTCAGTGGCTGGACTCATGCGTGTAAGAAAATATCCACAAAGATGCTCAAATTATTCTCATTCAACTACACATGCACTTGTACGTGATGGCGGGACCCAGTTTTCTGACATATTCTGCAATGTTCAGTACAGACGAAAAGCTGCTTTCAATATCACTGTTGTCTTTGTCACCATATATAAAGAGTAAACAAATTTGTGTATTCATTTTAAAGAAATTTTATCTTTGCCTAGTATTGATATTGTTATTTAAAGAAACAAAAAATAACTTGGAGGGTAAAACCGGTGAAACCCAACTGTTAAACATATATTAATCAGAAAGCAAACACGCCGCCATTAGTGTCATATAAACAAACAAATGGCTTGCACATACCTGCTAATTCAATTAACGGCACCTAACTATGTAAAAAAGCTCTTCGTAAAACGTTGAATATAAAACAACGAATGTTGAACTTTTTGGAGCAGAAAAAATAAATATGATTTCCAGGAAAAATTACACGCAACTACAGAAAAATAAACCCATATTTCAGAGCAATAATGCCCAAAATAAGACTTTCAGGTGTAGCTTATTATTTTAACCAAACAATTATAATAATATAAAGAATGTAAACTAAATAATTATGAGCTTATATGTACGATTTTGAACGGTTTCACTGAGAATAAAAAACCTATTTTCGCCCTCATTCTGAGGACAACAATATGGTTGAACCGCTATTATTTATGCTGTTACAACCGGCAGGACATGTTATTGTTGTGACAACTTAATACTTTGTTGGTATTTTCTTCCTATGTACGAAACCGAACACATTGCTGTAGCAGCAAAACAAATGCTACCGGCAATCCAGCGCGGTCGTATTCTTTCTTTTAACACAACTTATAGTTCGTATGCAATAATACAGTTTTCTCAATAATCTCTCGTTCTTTCATTCCACCTTGACGATTTACTTAAATATCCTTATGTGCAAAACTCTTCATGACAAAGAAAATGAAGACATAATATATTTTTAACTTTTTGTTGTTACAGCTGATCTGGTGGACAGTTGATAAACTTGTTTTTATTTTATTCTTTTTGGAATGAATTTATAGTTCTATGTTTAGTTTTTTGGCAACTGGAGAAAGTAATTTATTTTAAAAGTTAATATTTGAATTGTGTTTAAAGATTTTAAAAAAGCAGAAAAATAACTAACATATAGATTTACAAAAAATAAAATGTTACATGTGTAGGCTAGTAAACAAATAAATGTAACAATGCTTAGTGTTTACCAGTTGGGGACCGCGTAATAATATTGTGTTGGCACAACATGTCACTAAACACATTTTTACACGCTGGTGTATCGAAGTTGGCGGAAAACAGTTTGAGCACCTTCTGTGCTACTAATCCGTAAATCTAGACTACATCATTCAGTGTATTAGATGTTTGTTTACTTTTTTGTTTCTTTTTCTTCTTTTATGCGTTATGTAATCCGCATTGTGTGTGTATTTATCCTCATTTTAGAGAGCATAGAACATAAACAAAAGGTTTTGAAACAAAGGTTTACGAACGCAATATGAACATACAGTAACCATCTAGCTACCACCGAGTCTTGCAAACTATATGTAGTTACAACGCATCTACTTATTTGACTAGATACATAGATTTTCTTTACAACAACTTGACATGACACGAGTTTAGAAAATGTGTCATATTACCACACAATAATATCTCACATACTGTATCAAGTACCCCAAGAAATAAATATGTTTTCGTAACCATGTTTACGGAAATACAAATATCAAGATTAATATTGTAACATAAAATCTGTATGGTTATGTCGTGATAGTTCTCTTCGGCTTTCCACTGGCTGCACTTTTATCAACCGCTTGGTTTGGCTGAACCTCTTGGCTCTACTGATAACATTAAGTACGCAATGAAAGCTGTGAATAATTCCACTGGGAAGTTTCGGTCCTTATTAACAATTAAGTTGTTAGCTTCGTTCTGTAAACGGTCTTTGTCCTTCTGCGTAGCGTTGTATTTGCTTTCAAAGCCAAACACGAGTCGCGATGTAGTTTCACAACGTTGAAGGGCTTTTACACTTCCTTCCAAGTTTTGCGGTGCAAACATTGTGTTCTTTACATTCCGATAGAACCAGTTTTTGTCCCAGTAAAGATGTATTTGTTTTGACTACGCGAGAATGACTGGTAAAATTAAACAGTTTGAAAATCAGTATTCTCTTTTCTTTCAACGAAAGTTGGCACCTTATTCCAGACAGACGCAAACATAAAAACAAAAAAAAGCATACTATTATCTAAATGTTTGACAACAAATGTTTCTGTTTGCACACGGACGAGTATGGTTGAGTAAGTAATTATTTTTTTAAGATATTTTAGTATGTAATACGCCTGTATTTATATACGTCCGGATGTATAAACTCCACATATAAAGTAAAATATGCAGTTTTAAATCATGTTAGCGGAACAACTTTATTGGTTGTGTGAACACGTGTAATTGTATTCAATGTATGTGTTCACACATGTTAGGAAACACGAAAATGTCTACTGCATAAAGCAGCTAGTTAAATGCAGCTTTCTGAATGGAGATATATCGTATGACTGACTATCATTTTATGACATAATAACAAAAGTGACGGAATGCTGCAGTCAACACGGTTCATTAAATTTCCTGAAAGGCTGTGAAAATGCAGCATATACAGATCAACAGATACGAAGGTAGTACCTCACGGGAATGTGCATCAAGCTTTCTGCATATTGTTTGGATACACTTCATAAACGTTGTTGTAATTATACTTTATTTGATTTTATGATAATATTCTTTGTAGCTGGTTCATGATAAGAATTTTCAAATCCGTGCTTTATTTCTATTTTCAGCCCGTTTGCAGCTTTCCGCAGCATACAAACATAAGCATTGCCATGCTCGTATATTTACATAGGGTTGTGCAATGTTTACATCTGCTTTTCACTGAGCATAAAACTGTTCACGCAAGTGCTGAATAATGGCTATCCGTAACACTGTTTTGTTACAAATTCACGCATGCTAACAAAACTATTTCGGTAAAAATTAGTGCTAATCAATAGGAGTGTAAAATCCAGAAATTTCGTAGAAAGAGTTAAACTTGGACAGTAAAACATCAACGCACCTGAAGTGAGAAATAAATAATAATTATTTAATTTCATTAATGATCTTTGAAAGAACTGTGCAATGGGAGTGCATGACTGGATTTATTTGTTTGGACATACTACATTGGAGTATGTCGAAACAAATAAATCCAGTCATTTTCATTAATACTAAGTTAGATGCACAGACCCGGTCATTTGCCTTCAAACTGAAGTATACGTATAAACTTCTACTGGCTAACTTATTGTCTTCAATCTTTACGTGTAACGCGCATAACTTTCTGCTTACGTGTAGCGAGTGTAATAGTGCAGTCCGTAGATAGAATTACTAAATTAGTGTCTATAAACCAGTTGTAATGAAATAATTTGTTTTTGACGTACAAATCTATGTCGTCTCAGAAATACAAACGCGAGACAAAAACAAAACAATACAAGAAGTTACCAGCATAACTAAAGAGCTTACCTTCTTCTACTTGGATGCAAATTAACCGATAAATTTAAAATCATTCACGTACATCTAAAAATATTAATTAACATTTTCATTTATTCTCGTTTAATCTCCTTAACTAAAGTTTGTATAACAATAAGGACTAGTTACATCAATCAACCTTTGAATAACAAATTGTATCAATGTTATATTTTACCTTCTATTGGTCTAGTAGTTCTTAAAATACGTGTACTAACTTAAGGTATTCATGTCGTGCAATCTTCGCTATTGGGAGATGTAAACAACATTACACAACGACTTTACATTCATGTTACCTTACTTAGTACTAAATGTGTACTGAGTCTGAAGAAACTTTGAAAATTTTTCGTTATATATTTTATGTGATCAAAATTTATTTAAATGGGCCACTGTTTTTTAAAACTAAATATGGCATGAACTAAATATACGAAGAGATTTTTAAATGTTTGTTGCAATGGGAGTTTACAAATAGAATATATTGGTTTGTGGACATACGCCATTGCTCATGTTTTGCTGATAAAACTTGTGTAGAATGACAATATACAAAGAAGAACAAAAGACAGACACAAAACACATTTTAAAAAATACAAAAAACAATTCGCATCTTGGTGTTCGGACCAGCTGTGTCTCAGCCTGAAGACGGGAATAGATCGCATCTTGGTGTTCCGACCAGCTGTGTCTCAGCCTGAAGACGGGAATAGATCGCAATCCCCGAAACGTTGCATTTGTTCGTTGTTCTTAACTTGTGTTGTGTTGTCAATGGTCTTTGGTTTGTTGTCCACTGTTCACCCTTATTGTCTATTTCCAACCTATTTTTAATTTGGGAATCTGGTTCTAAAATTATGTCTGCCGTTTGTGTCTGGGTGTTCTGTCGATATTCGACAGAATTATATCTGTAGAATTCTTTGCTGTCTCACATTAAAATAACTTACAGAATTCCTCTGGAATCCATATTAATGGATATATCAGAATGTAACAGAAACTAGGCATCGTTAGAGGCCAGAATATAGGTTTGAAGCGGGCGTGGTAAACTCTCTGCCAACGAGACGTGAGCTTAATAAAATATATATAGGCACTTAACTTTCACAGTAATTGAAGTGTGTATGTAATAAAAAATGCAGTAAATTCCAGCCAACCCTGCAACGAGAGAGACAACCAAGGTTAATGTTTAATTATGTGCAATAACGAGCAGTGATATGTTTCACATGTTGGTATCACAAGAACCAAGTTGGTCTTACACGACTTATACAGAATTTATCTCCCACATTGTAACATTTTATCTTAATCATCATACCTTCTGGGTTCAGGGGGCTTATTATGTAACATTTTCAATCGCTTATTTGATCTTTATACAAAGACAGTTACTGGGTAACTATATTAACGACGAGAATTTGTATTCTGTAAATAAAAATGGCATCGAGGTTATGTTTTGAAAGTCTCGTTACTGTTTACATAAAGATCGGT
The DNA here is from genome assembly GCA_003012365.1 of Medauroidea extradentata. Classification (NCBI taxonomy): domain Eukaryota; kingdom Metazoa; phylum Arthropoda; class Insecta; order Phasmatodea; family Phasmatidae; genus Medauroidea; species Medauroidea extradentata. The sequence goes on from PNEQ01004808.1 coordinate 146,044, forward strand.
TCCCAGGATTTCACAAGAGAAATTTCACGAAAAAGGATGGCATATTTAAGTTTCGTTCTACGATCACCCTTGCTGCATAGCAAACCAGATTGAAATGTTGTTCGGAAGGAGATAAAAGTATATTAAATTTTTTTGCTTGAATATATAATACTTTTTCAAAAATATAGCCCTGTGTAAATTATACTTTACTCCCGACACAAACGAAAAATTCAATACAACACGCGTGCTACTGTCTCTTGGACGCAGATACTAACATTACATTAGAGCTGTAATGTCTTGTTAGATCTATACACTAACATTACACAAGAGCTGTAATGTCTTGTAAGATCTATACACTAACATTACACTAGAGCTGTAATGTCTTGTAAGACCTATACACTAACATTATACTAGAGCTGTAATGTCTTGTAAGATCTATACACTAACATTACACTAGAACTGTAATGTCTTGTAAGATCTATACACTAACATTACACTAGAGCTGTAATGTCCTGTAAGATCTATACACTAACAATATACTAGAGCTGTAATGTCTTGTAAGATCTATACACTAACATTACACTAGAGCTGTGATGTCTTGTAAGATCTATACACAAACATTACACTAGAGCTGTAATGTCTTGTAAGATCTACACACTAACATTATACTAGAGCTGTAATGTCTTGTAAGTGCAATACACTAACAATATACTAGATCTGTAATGTCTTGCAAGTGCAACACACTAACATTATACTAGAGCTGTAATGTCTTGCAAGTGCAGTACACTAACATTACACTAGAGACAAGTTGATCTTTCAGTTTTCAAAATCGGAATCCTAAAGAGGAACAAACATGATTAATTCTATTTAAAGTTAAATTTAAGTGATTAGTGTTTAAACCATATTGTGCAAACTGATGAAATATAGTTTAGTAAAGTGTATGAATGTTTGTATAGCATGGTTTACAGTGTTACCAACAATATTAAGATTATAGTAAAGAGTAGTGTTAGATAATACGATATAAAGGCAGTGACGAGTGACTCTTAATATTTATCTCTCTCTCTCTCTGCAGAAGCTACAGATGACTAACCTTTATCAGAGGAGAAGTAAAGAGAAGAGTCATCTGGACTTTTGGAGACACTTTTAAAAACATGTGTGGCTTATACATTGAGCTATCAGTCGCTGATGTAAGAAGTTAATTATCATTTTAGTTCTAAATTATTGTCATCATATGTATGTATCTATGTACGTACGTATGTATGTTTGCATGCATGTACGTACGTATGCATGCATGTATGTATGTATGTATGCATGCATGTATGTATGTATGTATGCATGTATGTATGTACCGGTATGTAGTATGTATGAATGTACGTACTTACGTATGCATGCATGTATGTACGCATGTATAAATATGCATGCAATGCATGTATGTATGCATACATGTATGTGTGTATGTATGCATGAACGCATTGTTACATGCTAAAGTAAAAACTTAATCGTGGGCAATTCTCTGAGCTCTTTAGGATAGAGGTTTTGTAATTAGAAATTAAAGAGTTGAATTAAGTTATTGATGTACTAGCTCACAAAGCCTACAAAAATAAACAAAACAGCAATCAACTATAATTTTCACAACACCCTTAATTATGCACACAATTACTACTGTGCCACAGAAACGTTATTTAACTTTGATAATTAAAGCACAAGAACATTTACCATTAATTAATTGAAGACTACGACAAATCACACTTAAAGTTCAGTCATACATCCAATTAACAGTATCTCAAATAGTAACAATGTACAATCTTATTAGTCCGAAGTGGTGATGGCTCACCATGTGCTGCGCAATACCCCGAGTGCACTACTGTCTTCGATATTGAGGTCTTCGGTTTGACTCCCGCCGCGTACCTCCTTGTTGTCCGCCAACCCGCGGCAGAAGTCATTTTGTTCCGCCCAGTACTGCTACGAAGGTATGTACCTGCAGCCTCGCAGTAGACTCTGACGTCAGCAAGATATCTTCACCAGTCTCTCTCCACAGGCATAGCACCTTCTAGAAGGACCAATAGCGAACTCCCCTAAGATGCCAGTGACTGCTCTCGCCGGTACGACACCTCCAGTGTTATTGCCGCTAATGTTACTCAGCCTCGACACCGACCAACGCCGCCATCGGTGTCTCCTCTCGGCCCGTCACTTCTCACGACGCCCATCGCCGCCCACAACACTCTCGGTTCTCACTTCATACTCGCTGACTACAAACTCATACCGATCCTCTTCAGACTTCAGGCTGACTCATATTGCGCAGTTCCGAGGCTTATATACGGCCCTTTTATTGACGTCAATCGGTGATGCACATGACGACCAATGGTCTAAATACAGACATTAGCTCGCTCATGATTTTTGGTAGTCACGTATAGGCATTGGCGTCATCGGGGAATCCCAATGACGTCTCTCGGGAGTTGCGACATAGCTGCGGAAACCCATGACATTACTGGTTGACTCACAAGGGCTGACCACCGAGCATGATGTAACATTCCTGCCGCCAGGCCAACACACAACAGTATGTATGTAGGCCTATGTACATACGTACGTACGTATGTATGTGTGCCACTCTAGGAATGTTAAATATAATGTAACATTCCGTTATTAATTTCTCTCCTGGAACGAGGAAAATATTAGAGCATTTTTCTCGCCGGAGTTTGGTACGTAATAAGTTAGTAGTAGGAACAGGGAGGTTCTGCAGCAGGAATGTACATGCTCAAAGCGAGATATTTTTCTTCGCCCCGGTTTTTCATTTGCGTCAGGTTGTCGTTCCGGTGTGTATTGCCCGAGTTATATTAGCCGGCCGGATGGCAGACGTAGACAAGTGGGCCAGGGAGAATTGCCGTCGAGGTTTTCACGTGGGGAAAAAAGATTCGCGTCGGTCGAGACGAGATGAGCTTCCGCGCGCAACGCCTGCCGATCTCATGGAGAGGGGAAGTTAAATGAGATTCTTCTCGGCGAGCGGTGTTGCCAAACTTTGCAGCGTTGCTACACATGAGTGTGCAGACATCGACCTTCTTTTGGCTTCATAACAAAATCTACCGCTTAAGTGGACTGGTGCATTATATGTATTTTATTTTAATTGTATTGTGAGGTGCGTATTAATTTTTTCAATACAAGTTGCATAATGTTCATTTTAAATATATATATGTAAAAAAATATATATATATACACACACACACACACACACATTTTGCGGCATCTAGAAAAAGGATGATATTGAAATTCACGTATTTCTATGGTGACTGGAAAAAAATGGGGACTAAACATGTCTTAAGGTATACGGAATAAAATCTGAAACGATTTTACGGTGTACATTGTAACATAACTGCAAGGTAATACTGTCCATAAATGAAATATTTTGTCACTAAATATCGTGTCGCTGCACACAACTTCTACTAGGTCAAATAACTTATGTAGTTGACGTCAAGCCATTGAACAAACCGTTTATATACATTTCCTCCCTGATACGTTATGATATGATGTAAGCATGCGTTCTGCATAGAAAATTATTAAACACTCACAAATGCCTCACGGATGCAGTTGCAACTATCAACTTTACTAACAGAACATAAAACTTCGAGTAAGTAATCAAAGTGGCCACTTAAGCAAGAACCGTTTGTTGTTTACAATTGTTTCCTTTTGTCAATGCACGAATGCCCTCACGTGTAATTTTATATACTACATTTAGGCCGGTGCCATAAGATGGATGAGACTGAGGCAGACGCATTTCGTTCCTACCTTACTAAAGGGCGATAACCTTGAAGTAAAAGGGGGAATGAGTGGGTAAACAAGAATAAAGGAAGAAAACTGGAGTACCACGAGGAAATTGTCAGAAGTCAGTAAAGCCCACTACATTACCACGTGAAAATACTCCTGTCTGCAAAATCCAGCCTGCTGTGAACTCGTAATAACAAGGAGCAACTTTACTACAAAGTAGGGTTTACAATTGTTTTCAACCACTAAAGTGTGAAACAATTTCTATTATTATTTTTATGAATTATGCAGTAAATACCTACATTTACAAGAAATATGAAAGTAATTGATGACATTTTATTTACGCTCAAGCAATACATTTCTTTTGCTTACGAGAACCCCCCCCCCTTCCCTCCCCAGCCGACATTCCATATACAATAACGCTTGACGTCACTGACCAAAACACCATTATGTTACTTCACGTATCTCCACGAAGAGAAGAAGAACAAGTGTATCTCAGTATTGAAAATATTGGTGCAGCCAAATAAACTGATTTTTAAGGGGTGCTGAAATGGTTTGTGATGCATTGAGATTTTTTTTCAATGCTTAAAAATATATTACTTTTTTGTCTGAACATAAATTTTATTTTAACAATAGGTTCTAAGACGGATATTACAACCTAGTTCATTAGCATCTGAAGCCTGCGCTTCATCATCCACGCTTAGATCGAATGTTACATTTAAGTAAATAAGTTCTTGAAGTGTACGATAAAATATGCAGATCTCATATTTATATTTTCGTTAAAAAATGTGAATTTTTTCCGTCGAACTTGTTTGTCTTAAATTGTTCAAATATTATTACAAGACTTAATTAAGTGCATTCAAATAGTAGGTATTGTTATAAACATTTTAGAAAATATAATTTAACAAGTCTCGTTTTTATAGTAAGAACTAGGGACTGCATAACCCAATGTTTGACTGAGACAACAAATGTACGCTTCATTATCGTTAAATGTTCTATAATTAGTTCAGGCATTAGTATTTTCTCAAATATAGTACATGCTTTTCTAAGATATCCCAACCAAAAAATTCTTTATTGTCTTTCGTTCAGCAAGTAAATTGCTTTTCCAGATCATTTAATATTATTTCGCCCCGCATAAACAAATTTTCTTCCAGTGTTTGTTCTGGAAGGGCTAAGGAAGTATACGAAATTTTGTTAAGTGACAATATGAATATATATATATATATATATATATATATATATATATATATATATTCTCTGTGGTTTCTTCATGTGACTTCAGAAAAAGGCTGGGCTGAGGAACTTAACTGCCAAAAGACATTTGTGCGGGGCAATCAACCACATTTTTTATTACGCGAAGAATAAATTGCGTGCTGTTGAATCCCCCTTTCCTGATGCATTTGCTTACTCATTGGTAAACGTTTATAGTTTTTTTATTTGTAATTACGATTAAAACTCGTACTGAGTAAATATAGTGTTATCGCGATGTTTCCCAGGACTGCAAACAAAATACTTAAAGAGCATTCGTAAAGTTAACACATATTTTTCAGTTATAAGTCTAGGACTGCTAAGACTGGAAGGTTCAGTACTTAAAAAACCAGTACTCAGAAAATAATCGTACTTGTATATCTATGGACGAATAATCCGGTGTAAAACTAGTCTCAGAGATTATTTACAAAGTTTAATATAACTCGTCATAGTTGGTTATTTAGATAAAGATGAAAGAAAAACATAACATTCAGTTCTAACCCGTACTCATATATCGGAAAGTGGATAAGCATTCATGCACTCCCTCAGGTTCTTTCACAGAATATTTTTCAAGAGAAACGTTCTTGGAATATCCGTTATTTTCCGCCGTCTTCCCTCTGGCCATCGTTGCCAGCTGCCACAGGGGATGAATATCGGTTGTCGAACCACGGAATATTTCACGAGGGAGGGGTTGGAGAGGTAAGGAAGAATGAGAGCCTTGGAAAGTCTTTCACTTCACCACCTCCTCAGTGGCGGACTTGCAAGGAGGGGAGAGAGCGCGTTATGGCGGATGGATCTCAGTTGACAAATAGGTCCAGCGCAGGTAGAGGGTGGGTGTGGGGGGTGACGGGAGGGTGGTACCCACCCCCATCAGTCGTGACGCAGCTGTACCCTGCTTGATGGAATATAGGGAGGGGGTGAGGGGATAGCTATAAATCAGTTTCGAGCCAGCACCGATACGTCGCGCTTCTGTGTCCCGGCTCGAACAATGCGACATAGCGACAATAAAACATATTTTCCAGTTTTTCCCCATTCCTGTTTCCCTGCCTTTCTTTTCTACTTCCTCGACCCAAACAAACATCACGCGACAACCCTAATGGCAGACACCGGTCTTGTTAAATGACGCCAGCAGAAGAATATTTATAGATATTTTGTTATTGATTGTTCGAAATAACTCAACTAAACAGACTCATGTACGAACTTCTTAACTGATCACAATCTCTAGAAATAGTGTATACAATCACGCAAACAATTTTGAGGTATAAGGTCATGGATAATTACAATTTTCTTTATAACCATTACGTTTAATAGAAAAAAAACTGTGACATTACAGAATGGCAGGGCATGACGTGGTTAGCAGTTAAAGTAATAACATTCGCTTAATCTATTCTATAATTTGGTGTATGCGATTGCCAAAAATTAATTTTTGAAAATTTCGTTTTGGAACTCCCACAAGCCAACTTAATAAATTTATTCAATTTGTGTTACATTATGTGTGTTAACTAAGCAACATTGTATAGACACCATATCGTGTCTGAAGGTTTAAAAATAAATCGGGCACAAAATTAATAGCGAAAAAATATATATTTTTAATGGCATCTGATGCTCCAGCCTTGATATCATGAAGTCTTATTTAGAATTTTTTTATGTTGGATGTAAGATACTTTTAAAGTCCCTGTAAGCGCTATATGAGTTCTGCCTCGTATTCTCGAATGACTGTTCAGTTGCCGTTACTGCGAGTTTGAGAGTTTGTAACTTCTCTAGGTACTTCCGTGTAAGAACTTGTACAAGGTGTTGTCATTGGTCTAATCGCCGTACTCTTATCTTCTGACAAATATCTGTACGTCGGAATTAAGGAGAATTATGTACGTAGCATCCAGTATCTAGCTGCATGTTGGTATAAGATATTTCGACAACTTTTTGTTTGGAACGGCAGAGAAGGGAGACCTCGAGAATATCTTACATGCATCCCAACATCCAGTCCACAATGTAAACAGAAACTAAGGTAAAACTACACTTTCTGAAAGTGCTGGTAACTAGAAAACAAAACAGCACTACCCACTTATGTTCGGCGCTAACTAACACACACGGATAGATGTTGACGGGTAACTTCATGTCATCTACCATCACAGAATATAAACAGTTGGTACCACTGCGGTTAACAGATGTGAACAGAATTACGCAGAAATGAAAACTACTTTCGGGACGACAAGAAACATCAGACTACTGCCAGTAACCCAAATAATACTATCATATTAATATTACAAATTCTAAAGTGTGTTTCCATTATAACTGCGAATGCATGTCTGTTAGTTTGTCCTTGCATCACGCAGCAACGGAAGAACTTACTGACATGATGTTTAGCGTAGAGATAGTTTATGGGCCAGAGACTGACACGAACTACTATTTATCCCGGGAAAATGCATGATTTGGGAGGCAGTCACAACGGGGGAGAGGGGTTGAACTGTGTACTTTATATATAATGTGTGTGTGTGTGTGTGTGTTGGGGAGTTGTGCGTGAATCCGAGAAGATTTCTGCCGAAACTAATTATTTGGTGAAGGGTAGCTACAAAACGTATTTGTGGAAGAACAAGGTACTCGAAAAGGTAGTGAAACAATTTCCTTACTAGAATTATTTCTAAATCGGTCATTTATTACTGTTAACATCATTTCTGCGCAATGTCGCTCTTTTCAAAACTGTTTTTGTTTTGGGAATATTATTCTTTTGAACTGTAAATCCTGCGAACAATGTCAAGAGGACTAGCTGTTGAAACAATAAATAAACTGTGTCATGTTCATAACACAACATATATTTTGTTAAACAGCCTACATGTGTAATTGTTTACATTGTTTCTGATAAAAGTTAAGAACTACATAAATGCAGAAATAAACATTGCCATAGGGCCATCCGAAATTCAGAGGAACAATGAGTGCCTTCCTGGTATAGTTTAGGGATATATAACATAATTTCTGGCTAACAAGCTTAATGTAGATCTTATGTAAGCCTGCATTATAGGGATGCATTACATTCTGTCCCAGAAATAAAACTGAGAAGTCTCTGTACTCAGTAAACACAGGTTGCCAGCTGCACAGTAACTACATAAGTTATGCAGAATATCATGTTCATGTGCCAAGGTATGTTTTGCTACCTTGATCAAGCTGCACGCGAGATTCAGCACTACTGGAGTGTTGTTTGGGATCAACTGTACACTACTAGGCATGCACTGAGAGTCCATTATTGTACAAACTATACTTCTCATACAGCATAGAAACCTATCGTGTTTACTTGTCGGTACAGGATATTCGCTCTTCAATACGCACTTCAAATGCGCTCCCAACGTACCATACTTACTCGGAGCTCCGTCCGACATCCCTTTGATAATCACGTGACCAACCGTTTGTTCCGAAAAAGTTTGCCCACCTTTATTTACAAGAAAATTTCGTCGCTCATTGTTTCCATTGTTAAAAGTAGTTTTGACTGTGTATTGTTTTCATATGTTTCCTTATGGGCCAGTTGTTTATAATTAAGTATAATTATTTTGTAAATGTACACGACTTTGCAATTGTTAGCTAATTTTGGTAGAGAAAATTTATTAAAAATATACTTTAAGGTTTTGTCAGTTGGTGACGGGACCCAATGGCGGCTAGAAGACAGATTGGTGTACGTCGCTTGGCTAGAAGACGGATAGATGACGGGCGGAACTACAATCTAGTCATTTTAAAATATTTGTATTATTGCCTCAGATAACGACTTTGTATTTAAACATTTACACTATATTAATTGTTCGCATGCAACGTTTACACCAACATGTAGTGGGAAGAATGAATATGTCTACCAAACTGTTAACAGCCAAAAAGGCAGTAAATATTCCAAATACCACCTACACAATACGAAAACTCCCTGCTCGATATAGCTCAATACAGCTTGATTGATGTCCGTATTTTAACAAAAATAAAGTTCCTACAACAATATGACAATCAGCAACAATACATTCATTTCAGCGTAAAAAGAGGTTTTCCTTATCTTTCTGCTATCAGATAAAGTACTCTGCTGTACCTGACTATCGGATGTAGGCTACATATTTTCGCTTACATCTATCATTGTTGACTGGGCCCTTTCGAAAGGAATATTTGTAAATTTCAGTCTGTCACATCCTTGGAAAGTACAAAACGTTTATATTACTACTATATCTCCCAATCGTATTAATTACTATCGTCATTACAATTTATTTATATTCCAAATTACCGTGATAACTACGTCCTGCCAAAATCTATACGCAAGTAATCATTAACGGGGAAACTACTCGTTTAACAGATATTGTCGTTGGGTACATTGATGTAAGTAATTTACCCACTTTTGCATTTACTTGTGGCTTGCACCACCTTGTTTACTGATTCATAAAACCATCCAGTTAGAACATTAACTCCATTGTTTTCCGAAGTAGTTTTGTTGACCTACCACGGATGCCAACGGGATAAAGTGTTACATAATTTGTAATATTTTCGAAGGTTTTACGCCAACGTGGAAAATTATTAAATATATATTTGTAGTGCTATAACATATCTTTATTTATTTACTAATGTTATAGTTGTGTAGTATGAACCAACAACGAACAGATAGGTTGACAGTTATGTCGTGTTTACTTGTTTGTTTCTCTTTCAATAATTTTATCCACTTCGTTTGAATAGTTTTTAATAGTCTAACTGCTACTTTGACATGCTCTTGTTCGAGAACTATGCAACCGGAAAATATTTTATTTCTGTTAGATCACTATTAATATAATGTATTCGAGTTGAACAATGTTTGGTACAATTATAAAATTACGAATTCGTCCGTGCAAGCCGCTCTTAAGAGGGCGTGGTATATAATTCAACGCTAAAAGCATTCATCTATAACTGTAGGTTTCTTGAAGACAATTTGCAGAAATTAAACAATAGCAATCCTAAACAAAAGTTTTAGTCAACGTTTTAAAGACAATATTTTCCAGTGTTACGAACTTCTGAGGCACAAACTCTGACGCCGGAACCTCGTGCATTTAACTGCGGCGCAAGAGATCACGCGTAACGAATTAGTAATTCAGGATAAATATTTACTCATAAAGTTGGCAAATACCATTATCTAGGATTGTCATTGAGTATTTTATCGATGTTGGCTTCGAAGGAAGCGGAGAGATCAATAAATGTTTAAAGCGTTTATTTATCTACCACGACGTTTATTATCTGTTTATTTTCCCAGTCTCTGGTCTCATATGTGTGCAGGTCACTCAACTGGCATGGTTGACAGCACCTCGTGTAAACTATATACTGGCTGTGACACTGTTACTTATGGTTATGTACGATGCATGCATAAGCCTGTGTACCTCCTACTTCAACTACAGTACGTACACTCTACAGTAATACAAGCAAGTAGCGGGAAAGCTTGTCTTACGTGCGACACTTATTTCCTAAGCAGCCTCCACGTAGCCACGAGACGTTCTTATAAATACTTTGAACATGTCCTTCTGCATATCGCGAGCCAGCATATGGCGTGGCGTCGCTAATATGTTGATGCTTTGCCTGGGAAAAATACTACCTTGACAACAATTTGTTAACTAATGTGGGTTATAACACAACTCTCCTCGATAAACGAATGAAGCTTAGCCTGTCTTCAAACAATAACGCAAACACTGTATTCTCCAGTAAAGTCTCTCAAACATCAGTCTGGCAACAGTGTTTGCTGTCGTAGTTCTGGCGTGCAACTCTATGGCTTGTAATGGAAGCTATGGCAGCCAGCATTGTTGCATTAAATAACTCTAGAGTTAAACGAGTAACCAGGGTTTATCGTTGCTAGTAGCTGACTGAGTACACAGTCGAAACAAAACACTGCTGAACGTCGTCCTATTGCTTCACTTCCTGTCATCCTCTGCTCGCTTTGATCTCCTTGGTCAGATGACACTGCTAACACTGTACCACTTGAGAGCGCCATTGTCGCTCTAAAGAGGACAAGCTGAAAAATATTTGTATTTATTATCTTAGAATATTCCCAAATTAAAACATACGTTACTTGAGATAACAAAATTATTTGGTGTCTGAACAAAATACGCAAATCTTCTTACATTATTCTGTTGCCAAAACAAGATACGTAGTTTCGCTGACAAAGAACTTACGCCTGGCAACAAAATGCATAGTTGAAGTAAATGTTATACGAGAAGAAGCTCTGAGAAGATAACAGTTACTACTGCTTCTTCACGTTGAAGATGAAGGCTGAGATGTCTTCAGTGACGTCGGGAAGATAATCGACAGTGTCGCGGTTACATCTCACAAACTTACATATCATAAACAACCACAGCGATAACTTGCAGACCTCAGTTATGTACATTTTATTGTTCCAACAAAACCTAAATGCTTGTGAAGCCGCGACTTGTATTCACACCTCGAGAGTTACTTTGTGATTTCTGTGACAATTAGCACAATAACAATATGTGTATGATGCTCTATTGAGTTACAAACTACAGCGATAAAACAACTTCTACAGAAAACCAAAATATAGATGTATAGATTGAACCTATCTATGTTTAAATGACTTCACGAGTCATATGTCCATAAGGATTACTCAAACATTAATTCACATGTACCAGCTTCGGTATTTTGTACTACATTTTTGTTCAAGTAGGTATAAGAGAGCAGCTATGTACATCCAAACAAATGCTTAGTCGTGCTAACTAAATATTACATTTTCGGCAACCAAATATCAGCAAAGTAACTAACTTAAAAAAGAATAACTTTTCACTTTAAAAACAAATAATTTGGTTGCGCTTATCATAATTTATCTTAACTAAATATATCCCCTCTTCTTCTTCTCTCTTTCTCTCTCTTTATCGGTGTAAGGAACAAACACGAATGACAAAGAGTTATCGTAGAGCTAAAAGTTACTGAAAGTCAAAATACGGCTAAAATATAACCAGCACAGCTAGATAACAATGCCAAAGTGATGCATTATTGTGGTACGATAAGTTGCGCCCAAGTTAACTGTTCGATATAACTACGGCACAAGAATGTCGTCAAAAATGTTTTACTCGTACAGGTGGGAAAATATGTCCCCAGTTGTTGCTGTTAATTTTATTTATTTTTTGAATACTGACATCCATAGAGCAGTTAAACTCAACTGATGTTTCATTTTATAACATACCCTATTTTAAAATTTAAATATTTCAATTGTGTGTCAAATGAATTATATTTCACGCTTTATCACTCGCAAAAAAAATAAAAGTAGAAATAATGTTCCTTTGATAAATTGAAACGTCATTTATAGCACCTACAGCGATACATTTTAACGGCAGAGTTAATTTTCTGAAAGTGATTTTATTTGTTACTAGTAAACTACAACATGAACTAACTTTATTTACATTGTGGCAAAAAATTAGATCAACCACCCGTTTAAAAAACAAAATACTCCCAATTATTAGAATTTTTATAAACATAACAATTAATTTTTTAAGCAATGCAAAGAAATAATATGCTGCTGTTCACTCTTTTTATTTTTCGTGAACATGAGGACACTTTTTCATGTAAATGTGACCGCATTGTTTAAATCAACTCGCGATTATCACACACGCGGAGGAATAATATATGTTTATAACATGATTACATGTACGTGACATTTGATCCTGCCCATCTCTTTATTTTCATTGGTAGGTGGCTAAGTAAGTAGTTTGTAAACGACTACGTAAGTAGGACGTAACGTCTCTCAAACTGTAAGGTTATTTAAGAGGAAGCATGTTAACGACGAATGAAGCAACTGTAGTTTACAGTTAGGAAGCACCCCACCATCGTCTGGAAAACAAGGAACATCTGGAATCTAAATAATAAATACGAGTTAAGAGTTTTACTACTATGCCATCTCTCTTGTGGTCTATAGTGATAGCAGCAATTGAAATATATTGGTAATAAAATAAAATTTCGACAAATTGAGAAAATTATTGAATGAATCACACGAAGTATATTCCTTCGTATGACAACCCACGTTAGCTATTAATTTTAAAACCAAAAAGAAAACTTGAATTCTTCCGCAAAAAGAATGAACATTATTCTGAATAATTATCCCTTATAAAAAAAATATGTAAAGTAGGACGTCCGTGCATTCTCCAACCAGTCCCAGATCACCCCACAAAAATATCGATCACACACACTGCATCATCTCGCGAAACGTTTATTACATTACTATATCTAGTGTTTTTCACATTTAACATTTTAATCCTGCAGTTTTTAAATATACTTATAATTATTTTAATTTTATGAAAATTTTCAACAAAAGTAATTAATTTAACTGCAGAGATAGAGAGGGGCCCCATATTTAGCTCCTCCCAGGAAATTCAGTCCGCACCTTCTCTGTCATTATCCTAGTTTCCGGCGAGGCTATGTTAACCCTTTCACTATAATTCATCACAATTATACGAAATACTAAAATCCTATTTTTAGTACACCCAAGTTTCTTGCATACGCTCTCCTGATTAAAATTACATTTTCAACCGTAATATTAACCCGATTTTGCCTACGTTAACGCCATATTAAAATAATAACTACTCAAATAATTATTTTACTTACAGAAATAGTCTATTGACGCAGTCACGGTAAAGTAATTAGTAATGTCAGTACTATTCCATGAACAATTTGCCGCGCGGTGAACTAACCAAACTGGTCTGAGCCTTCTGGAAGGCCCGGGTTCGACTCCCGACATTCATCACCCTGATTTCCTTTTTCTAGAATCTTCCAAAGTCAACCCAGGCGAGTTATGGGATGGTTCCCTAAAATGGGACCCCACCAATTCCTTTCCAGTTTGCCTCGTGTACATCTGCCAGGGCCATGAAACTTGACGAGGGAACTTCAAATATATTAAAGTCTCTAGAGTTACAGCACACATTTGTTTGTGCTGCAGACCAGTTACAGTAAGCAATCTAGCTTTAGTAACGTACAAATACTTGTATTGGTTTGACCAGAGTAAACAAAGACATGTGTCATACAGTGAACAATCGCATAAATTAAGAATGTGTTGGGTTTAGGAAGAAATAGCAAGATAAAACTGAACAATTACCATACAAGCCCAGATGACAGATGAAGGCACATTGCTGCTATATGCTGTGGGAATGTGTAGACCGAGTTATCGCTACGGTTGTAATTAATGACCCAGTCAATTAATACCACATCACCGTGACGGACACGCAGTGAGGATCCGGATCAAATTATCGTTGAGTAATATCAAGTGACCGGTATTAGGTAATAATCATGATGTCGGTGTGCAGTCAGAGGATACATAGCACACTGTATGTTCTGAAACAAATCAACTTCTCACAACACAAACATTGCCTCGCGCGTTTTACTCCACAGTTGCTGCTGGCCCGTAAGAATAACGTGATTAAGGGCCCTGTATACCAAGTTAGCAGCCACACAATCTAAACCTACGATAAATGTTAAAATCATTTCATATCAATAAACATTTTTTCAATATAACTCTGAGACAATATTATCCTATGTGAAAATGTCTGAAATTCATAGGAGAAAAGTTACTAATTATATATTTTAATACAATTTATGTAAAAAAGTAATTTTGAGTTTTACACACTGCAGGAAAAATGAGAAAGAATAATTTTTATATCAAACCTTCTATTAACAATGTATATTATGTAATTTTACGAAGATAGTTTTCTTATATTTTAGATAGTTATCTGTAAAACTGATATAGCGAGTATTTATTAACCAGCTGCCCCGCCGAGGCTTCGTCTGTTACTCATTTGAAAAATATCAACTTTATTGTAATCTGGGTTCGATTCCCGGCAAAGCCAACCGGACATTATGTGTGATTATCGTGCCTACACTATGCCGCAGGTCGGTGAATTTTCTCAGGGATCTCCTGTTTTCCCAGACCTTCATTCCAGACGCTGCTCCATATCTACCTCATGTCTCCCCTCACCGCCTCTCTTAACCTTAACTGTTAAAGACACAGCCAAATATCTGAACTGAACTGTCCCCGTCCCTACTATGTCCGTTATTCTTTTAACATTTAACAACATTGTTCTACACTTCAAATTGAAAGCTAACTCTTCTGTCATCTGCCACTAATGTGTGCGTATATAATATCATTGCAGTTACCTGCGGACTTTGCCGTACAAAGTAAATCGAACTCTAAACCTCCTACTAGTGTTCCAAAATCTACGACATGATTGGCTGACATAATGCTTAGACAATTAAATATGTTTATACAGGTCCGAGCCTAAAGATGTACACGTATCAATAGTACGGCAAAAAGGAACAACTTCTATCTCTGTGGTCATGCCTCATGCTTTTCAGGATTTCTGGAATATTTTACAACTTTTCACTCCTTGAACGATCGAAGTTTGAATAATCCTGAAGTAGCGTTTGAGGTATTTGCGTAAGCTTTATTCCTATTTAAGAACTCGTCTCGATATCTCAAAAGGTTTAAGAAATACAGAGAATCAACTGAAACAATGTTACATTTTTTAGTGGAGTACGGGGTTAAATTTCAAAATAATCCTTAAATTGCATTTTAGGGATATCGTAAGCTTCATTGTAAAAAAACTCTTATCGAAATCTCAAGTGGTTTAAAAGTTATTGAGGATGTATTTGAAATAAGTTTTGTGACTTTTCACTCTCTTCAATTACGAATTTCGAAAATTCAAAAATTATGTAACATGCATTTTCGTAGTTTCCTTTTCCTTCGAACAACGATTAAATTTATCTTATAAACTGCCGATAATTTTATATTTATATGAAGATTCATTTATATTTCCTGGTATCTCTGAATTTTGCCACAAATTGAAATAGATGTAGCAAAAATGAAAATTAAATGATTAGGTACTAAATGAAGGGCTCTTAGCAATAATTAGTCCTCTTTAAATATTTTTTCAATACCACTGGGCTTTAATTTAAACTTTAAAATATCAACAGGTAGTTGTTGGATGCTTACCCTACCACGGTTGTAGGTAAACCTGAAGTGGTGTAGTAACTTCTGCACTTAACAAATATTTTACATATCATTAAACTTCCTGCATTAAATAAAAATTGGCGTAAACAATCTCCAAAATTAATCATAATTTTAGTTAGTTATTTAGGCATCTCTATAATGTCGAGACTATTACATTCTCGAACATTTCACAATCAACAAGAAGTAAAACCATCTGCATAGATTTTTTAAATTTTGTTACAATACAGGATATCGAACAAGGAATAAAATGCTAAGCTTCTGTATGTAAATAAATTCCGCAAATAATTTAAATTATGTCTTAAATTGTACAATAATTTTAAATTACACGAATACAAAATAATGAATATACAAATAACAGTGTCAGAAGGATACGTAAATAAAATAAATATTCTATAAGTCTGAAACAAAACATGCTATTGAGTTCAAATACACGGAATTAAACATTAAAAAATATATTGACTAATTACAATATCTTAGACACATGCTCAAGCGTTTCAGGTTCGAGTCAAGTGAAGAATGTGATTGGCTGTGAGGTTCGTGAGTGTTCGCGACTCGTGTTATCTTTGCCCAGCGCCACTAAATTGTTATGTTGTCTGCCCTGTGAAGTACTTCCCATTACATTCTTCACGCGCCAAATATATCACGTCACTAGGACGATATTTATTCCCTCCGCAGCTGATGCCATTTTGAAATATCGTCGCAAAAAGTTGAAACGTTAACCCTGATGGCTGTTAGTTCGCACCACAGCGGCTCTCCTGTGATCCTCACACCGCCAGCGGCAAGAAGGGGAGGGGAGGGGCGGTAATGGAACTCCAATAATCTGCCAGCCTGGTTGCAGTCGCTCTGCACTGCGAAATCACAGATAAAAGAAAAACACGGGTGGAAAAATTCTGCCAAATTGTATTCATATGCGTTGCGTTAACTGACAAATATTCCAACCAGTATGTTTTAATAAGTAGCAGAAAAATTTACTGTGTGTAAATTATCTCAAATATGCCCAAAAACAAGCAAAATGCTATGCGAAATATTTCATCAGAAGAAAAAATTTTATGACTAAAGAAACGAAGTATTTACTGGCTCAAACCACTATATTTTTCGGCCAACACTAGATTTGAAAAGTAACAAATATGAGACAGTTCATCTAACCAAATGTGAAAACTACATTTCAGCATAAATTTATAATACAAATAAATATATAGAGCAATATTAAACTTAACGTCGTCTTTAGAAGCGCCGGTTCGAACAGTTTCAATCGAATATCCAGTAAATCCCTATAGGCTTATTAAAAAAAAAAAAAAAAAAAAAAAAAACTTATGGCAGTGTTCCAATAACAGCAAATTACGTCCGTCCAACATCTGAACCAAAAGCTGATTGGAAGAAACAATAAACTATTATTGATAACAATATCTTACACGGCCAATCATTTGTCATCGTAGATGATGTAGTCATACGTGCTAGCATTGTCTCAGCTAAGAAATATAACGTCATGGTGCGAAATTCAAAATTAATTCTGTTGGAATATTTGCTTGCGTGTTTTTAAAATTATATATATATACATATATATAATTATATATATAATAAAATAAACTATATTACACAATTTCTTAATTACTAAGTTATTTAACTACCTAAATTTGTATGTTTTATTACCCATTAAAAGTGATTAATTAATACATTTATCATAGGAACGCCGCCATTAGTTCTCGACAAATTATCGCCTTCATATCTGACATTGCTTCCAACTGTTCCAATCCCTTACCTCCTTGCCAAGTGTGACACTGGATCTTCAGACATCACACTGAATGAAAGTTAAACATGGTGTAACAAAATAAGAAGCAAGTTCAACTTCGATTTAAGCTCACTTAAAATATTGTGTTTCAGCAAGCGTTGTTTCCAGATCGCCAATCGTGTGTAGTCACTCCAAATATAACTTTCTTCTACTTGTAGAAACTTCATAGACTTCAAGTTTTCATCGTCACTTTCTATTCGTTACTACAGCCACGATTTTGTGGCGAAAATATTTCTGCAACATTTGGTTTCAATGCGTTTAGTGCACATCTGCAGCTCTGCTACATCGTCTGTGATTGGATGATTTCACTCTCACTTGACTTGTCGAATTACAAACGTATGAAGTCATAAATAATGTCATTGTGATTGTTGCAGTCAAATGAGAGACGTGTCTGAACAAAGACACGCTGCTAATAACCATTAAGCAAAGCTGCGGATGTGCTCGAGCGACACTGAAACGAAGTGAGGCCACAATTGTTGGCGACAAATCTTGGGCCTATGCATTACCTTACACTCGACCTTGCTTCTAACATTAAAAAAACAATGAAAGTAAACAACGAATCAAAACCAAAACACGAAAGCACGCTTGCTTGGAAGCTGTCTGGTAAAATTTGGAAATTCTGAAGAAAAATGTTGGCAGACAGAGGAAGGCGCAATTTAGCGTCCACCAGTTGGAACATAGCATGACAGTCGCTGAGATGACAGGCTCTGAGAAACACATGTACAAGGCGGTGACTATGATAGTATGTTTTGTGGATACTAAATAAATTGCAAATATTCAGAGGTTAGGAAAAATATTTTTCTCTCATATGTGGAGTATCGAAGTTTTTAAATATTCAGTCCTGCCTCTAGTTCGTAAACTTAATGATTTTTACTTTCTTAAAGTACATTTTGCATTTCAAAATCACTGCCAGTATTTTCAATTACTTGGGTTTCATTATATTCCACTGGTCATTGTATTGTCATATTTTATTTGTAAGAAGGCAATCATAGAGTTAAGTGATAGGAAATATTTTGTAATGTTCACTTGAAGTAGGTGTGGCATTTTGGTATTAAATTTTAATGTGCAGACATTGTAATTTAAAAGTACTTGAGTACAATCCATTTCAATGAAGTCGTTGAAAATTCAAGTTGTTTCTTTATGTATGTTGATCTCATCCGTTTTCAACATAACCTTCCTCATGTATGACTCAATGCCCCAGCTATCTGATAAACAAGAGTTAAATTGGCCAATATAAATGTTTTAAGTTTAGCTGCCTTTATTAATCTACATTGCGATATCTTCGAACAGTTTATGAAGTGCAGTTAGGTCGTGATGTCAGTTTAGCTTATCTTCAAACAGTTTAAGTAATTAACTTCTCGTGGTCACAACTTCTCTTCTTCTGGAATATTTACAACAACGCATCTACGTCCGACATGATCACTTCCGCCTATTGACTCGACCGTTAATGTGTGTCTAAAGTCAAATGTTTACAGGAATTTTATTCCTCGAAGGAAATCTTTTGTACATGTAATAATTAACTCTAGTATAAATGGCAATATCAACTGTGATGGGATACATAACTGAGATAAACAATGCTCTCAGTTGTGCAGTATAGCATCTGCAATTTTTGTAAACGTATACTTTAGCAGTATTTAAAAAGAAACTGATCCATCAAAAGAGCCTAATTGGACGCAATTGGCAATAGCTCTTAATTACTTAGCAGTAACGAATCTCCAGTATACCTACAAGCTAAACTTATTATATTTCCAAGAGCAGTCATCAAGATTATTGCAGAGTAGATACAACCGCATGATTGTTTTAATTATAAACGAGGAGAAAGTACGCGGAATGTTCGTAAGTTCTTGACTCTGACGCCGAGGAGGTTAGTTAGGGCAAGTTGTTGGTATTGCGCTCTGACATACGATCTAGAGTATTCTCAGGCATGTCTCGTACTTGAGTGTCCTTGAACACATACTAACTGGGTTCTTGGAAGATGTGCCACTACAGTGGTCCGAGGCAATTTGGACCAATCATTTAGACAACAGTGGATAGGTCGAGGTGTCCCATCGCCCGACTTGACTCCGCTATACTTCTTCCTGTGAGGTGACATGAAGGGCTTGATTACATAATCGGAGGCTGGCGCGGGTTATGGCAGCGGTAAGTCTTGGGCTTCATGTGTTTATCGTGAGTACCAGAAAATAGTACGTAGGTACGATATATGTGAATAAGTATCTGGTCGTCATCCTAAGCTCTTCTTGTATGTAGACCCTGCAGAAAAAGTAAGAAGTAACCTGATTATTTCAACCAAACCAGTGGAGTATATTTGTATGTTCGAACACAGCGACCCTTTTTAGTGTTCAAAACTGCACAAAAAACAAATTCCCAAGTATTATCGAAATATTAAGACTAATTGTTCACAATTATTTAATCAAGACGTTTATAAAAAATACGTAAAAAAAGGAGACAAAACACCTAGCTAAGAATTTAAGGAGTGAAAATGACTGTAAGTTAAATATAATTTAAATAAAAAAGTGAAATACTAATTTATTAAAACATATATTTCTTTGAATCTAATTGAATGAAAATTATTTCCAGGACCACGTTTTTTCACTCATACGTATACAATATTTATAGATTCGCTATTAATATTATCTAAAACGTTATTATTAAATTTTTGAACATATCTGCCTGATAAATATGTTTGCATATCTGATACAGTATTTGTAATAAACTCGACGACCAACCTGTGTGTATCATTTAACAGATTTCTTTATTAAATATAGTTTGCCTGTTGTACGTTCAGAAATGTGTGTAGTTTTTCTTTCAGTTATGGGTGCTCGTTACGGTATGCTAAACAGTGAGAAACATGTGTACTGTTATCGAACATTATTGAGAGAACGAATGTATTGAAAGTATATCGTTTTCGGAAGTAGGTGTCGTAAAGTCGTATAATTGTCTAAGACATTTGATGAACATAAAAATCTTTTAACTTTTTTAAGAAAAAAATCTGGAAAATAAGCCTTTTTTAATGATTTAGTTAATTGTAGTGGAGTAATGCAGCATGAATAACACATAAAGCCATGTCTTAGACTTGTACCTTACCATGCTCTATAGTATGTTGCAATCGGAACATTTCTGGAATAATTATTATCCTGTAAAAACAGTATATAAAACTAAATAATTTCAATTTTTTACCCGACGAAAACCGGATCTCTACTTGTGGAGATATGTTGTTTCTATCCCCAGTACCTCCAGTGAACGCGGAGCAGTTATATGAGAGGACAAGAAGTGGCAACTCATGTTACCAAAACTGACAGGGATTATCTGCAGCTTCCGATCTATCAGCTAGAGCCCGATTCTCACGAAAATGCCATATGAGTTATTTTATTCAGTTTTGTTTTTGTGTAGGTTACGAGTATTATAACCCGTAAAACGAAATTTCAATTTTGTTACTTTTTTTTAAATACTATATGAAAGCCACCGATTTCAATTCCTGGGTTAGCATATTCGTATTCTACACAAAATACTGAATAAAATGTTACCTCACTCGTCTTTACCGCATGATTGAAGCTATTTAGTCACTCATAGACTAACAAGCCTGTTCCCTTGTTTCGATTGATTCATTACAAAATTACGTTTAGAACGTTCTGCGTTTTGAGCATACGTATATTGAAAATTGCGTACAAGTTATACAATACAAATAATAAAAACTGCTCAGTGTTGACCAATTTATTCTTCAATACACCAGTAACTTTACTGTCCATCCCGTGTAAAAATTCCGTATTTTGACAGCCGATGCTACCAATATTTTTAACACGTGCCAGACACGTGGCAACCATTTAAAACAACAGGACGTGACCGTATGAACTGATGATGCAGTAGTGGCAGCCCTGATCAACAAATCGGTTAACTTCCATCGCTGACATTGAAAGTATTGCGTATTGTACGTGAAAAGTAAGTAAGCATTTTGGAGGAAACGTAATATATTAACACGGCTTCGTATCCAGCATTAGTCAGTTAACTATTTTATTCTATTCAAATCGTGTAATTTTTATAGCTAATTTACTAACAACCGCACCGTTATCAGTCGACCTGTAACCAAAACAAAGCACGGCCATTT
>PNEQ01004811.1:0-16096 GCA_003012365.1 Medauroidea extradentata
TATTTAAGAAAAGTTTGAAATTTCCAGAAGGGGACCTATAAACTGTAAGAATAATTATATTCTTGCCCGGTAATGAAACAGATCCAACAACACATTCAAAATCCTTTTCCAAGCACAACTTAGTTACATCCAGTTCTTTCGAAACAATATTATCTTTAATATAAATGCATACACCACCTCCAAGGAATTTACTTCTACAAAATTTTGACAATAAAACATAACCAGGTATAAAAATTTGAGAAATTTGATCATTTCTCAAATGGTGCTCAGTTATGCATAAAATATTATAGTTTTTTTCAAAATTTTGAATGGATAAAATAAATTCATTAAGTTTATTACGAATACTACGTATATTCTGGTGTAAAATAGTGAGCTTATTATAGTAATAACCAAGCCCACTACAAGCTTTAGAAATAGGCCCATGAACCCCTGTATTCATAAAAATAAGTTCTTCAACTTTAGAAATCTCAACAGACACATCAGATTTCATACTAAAAAAACAGAGTTATCTACATGTGATTTTGGTGTAGATTTCAACAACCATTTATCAAGAAATGATAATTTTCTCACTGATTTCTCAGATATCATTTTACATTTAGAATTTAAGTCCTTATCTGTTTTGAGTTTGCTTCTTTCTCAGCCATAAATCAAGAAGTGTCGGCTTTCTAACTAGTGTTACACTAAAAAAACTATTTATTACCTCACACATTTCAGATGCAACAATTTTTTTCCCTGCATTATTCAGATGCATGCCATGCCTAGTAAAATTGGATCTATCCATAAAACTAATATCAACATACCTTACATTTTTGTACTTTGTACATAATTTCTCAAACTTTCTATTTGTGTCACTGATAGCAATATTAACACATGATGTTTGCATTAAATCATGTTGGTGAGGAATGCTTGTAACAATAACTTTCTTGTGATCCAATCTAGATAAATTCTCTTCAAGACATGAAATTGCAATTTCCCCTTGGTCTCTTGCTAAATCATTTGCACCACCCATCACTACTACACAATCACTCTTTTCCACAAAAACAGATTTCTGTTTAATTGGTCGTAACACTTCTTGCAATGGAGCACCTGGTTTAGTGAAACCTGTAATTACTAACCCTGGATTCTGGCACAATACTTCTTCAGCAAGACCTTTGCTGTGACTATCTCCGATTATCAATACAGTTTTTCCAGCCTTACCTTGTATTTTCGCTGGTGTCCCTGTTGTTTTGGAAAATCGATTCAGAAAACCTGTGGTTTTTGTTGTTGTTGGCTGAACATGTTCAAGAATTTCACATCTGGTATTCACTGTTTGATGTTGCATTTGTGTTTGTGTTCCTTCTTCTACCGATGGCAATACTGGTCTTGATTCTGTTTGTGCACGAAAGTCTTTACGAAGCAATCCAATTTCCTCCTGAAGAATCTTAATTACTTCAACTAACGAATCTTTCTCCTGTTTAAGTTGTTGAATAAATTCAAGGAGCACATTTTCACAGGATACATTAGTGGAATTGGATACCGGATTATCCACATCGTTATCACTTTGTTTACAAAGTTCGCAACTCCATTCTTCAGGAATATCACAGTCTTCAATATTACTACATTTCCCAAAATGAAACCAAGTATCGCATATTTCACAATGAATACCGTTTTTTACTTTCCGGTGACATTTGCCACATCTATCACTAAAAACAACTTTAATTCTATTTTTCACACTTTGCTTATTGTTTACAGGATCAGCCATTTTAAGAATCAGACTCATGTGCAGCACATGACCACAGTGCTTATGAACCTATGAGTTAAAATGATTAAGGTTGGCATGCCTATAACAGTGTGAACTTCATTAATTTACGACAAGGGTGGTGTGAAGTGAGGATAAAGCATTGATGAAAAGCTATAGTACGGTTAAACTGGAGTGGCCCAAGAAATCTTGTCAATGAGAAGCAACATACCTATGCCGCAATGTGAATCTTGGCAAGCCCTATGTCCAGTAAATTGATGGTTCAATGCTGGTATCAATTAGTTGAAGGGGGGGGGGGGGGAAGAATTCTCATGTGCTGTCAATTTTTACTTACCTGCAGCAAGGTTATTAGCAACAACCAAAATATTATGCTAAGACAGCAACTACCTATTAAAAAAAAATAAATAGAAAAGGAGAAGACAAGGCATTTGTTACAGAACAATACCATTAATCACGTTTTGCCTCGAGCAATTATGTGAAAACTTTTAAAACCAAAATCTGGATGGTTGGAGCCGGGATCCAATCCCAGGTTCTCCTAAATGGAGGAAACTGTTTAATCTCTCCTCTGGTCAATTGTGTCATGCTGGTCTGTGGGGACTGAGCTCTTTACACATTATGACAAGACTGGTAATTGTCTTATCTAGTCCTAACTACCATTAAAAATATCAATTACTTTTGGACAAGTAGTTTAAACATATTTCCTCAGGTAGGCTAAATAACAGACCATTCTTGTCTAACTAAATACGGTTCTAGGTGTTAGATGAGGTTGGAAAGGTTGCATTGCTGCTAAATTGTGCATATGTGAGATACCATACACTGAACTAGAAATTGTAGTTTTATCATTTAACTTGCTACTGTGAGGTCATTTGAATGTTTTTGGAACTGTGTTTGTACTTACCATGTAGTTTATCAAGCCAACGTGTTGGGAAAGAGTAGATACATTTAAAGGTAATGTGACAATGTTGCAGTACCAGATAGGCCAACTGTACATGATTGCTCGGCACAGTCACGAGCAGACAGATTCTGGGGAAGGTGTCGAGGTGGTGAAGAATGTTGCATGCGAGGATCCCGAGCATGGGAAGGGGCAGTTCACAGAGAAGAGGATTCATCTCTCCAGGTTATATATTTATTTTAATACACAGTCTACTCTAGATTTCTGTGATAATCATGGAGGTGAATGTCGCAGGTTATTGAAATGTGGGTAACCCAGATTTTTAGTAAAACACTTATATTTTTCCATAGAACATCATATAGCATGAAGTGACCATGAGAGTTGACGACTGTGTAATGTCGCACAAACGTGGTCGTCAGTTCTTTGATTTTAAAACCCTCATCAAACTGTCATAGTGACTGTCATTGACCAGATGTGCAGCTGCCCAAGTCACTTCTTCCTCAATCCCACCCCTTCCATCTTTGTGTTATTAATTAATTTTCAGGACTGCTGCTGTTTTGTGTCCCTCTTCACTCATAATGGGGACATTTGAAAATAGCTTGTGTTTTGAAACCTATTTAACCAAAACAATGCACTTTGTTTCCCTCTCACAGACATTATCTCTTCAGCTATGGAACTTAAATGAACATGAATTAGAATAACAACTTACTTAGCCTATTTATTATTCTTGAAGTCATATTTACATAGGTAGGCCTACCATTTCATACCAATTTTCATGATTTCAAGAAACTTAATACTTTATTAACAAACCTAATATCCTCAGATATTTGGTGACATTTCTGTTATAAAAAAATGGTTTGTTGATATTATGCAATGAAGTTAGCCAAAAGGCTGTGGTTTTTGTGTTCGAGGCTGGAGGGTTGGCTGAGTCCGCATTTTTGTCGGACAGGTATTGTTGGGAAAAACCAAGGGATTGATCCTCCTGACGGAATCTTGCTCTGGCAAAAAGGTGAGGAATTCAACGTGGGTAGTCGTGGTAGGGTGAGGAGGAGAGAAGAATGATTTGGGAAAGATGATAGGGAGAGGATTAGGGAGAGGCGGAACTTCCAGAGACCTGTTGATGATTTAGTTCCCTGTATGTATCTTCTTGACTGTCGGCTGCAGTGATGTTTTTCTAAAGGGAGTACACCCCTATGTAAAGGTTTCATGAATCAAGTCCGCACCAGAGAGGAAATTTTGGCTATAGCAGTCTCCCTATTCCCTACCCTCTCACAGGGTGTTTCCCTTAATATAGATAGAAGGTAAACAAAAGGTAATTTCTTGTGGCACAAAACGCTGAGTTCGTAAATTCAGTTAGAATTAAATGGGAATCTGGTGAGGCGCGCACTACCCCTCGGAGCAGTAGGCCCAATTTCCCCCACAGCCACAGCGGAGCGCTGTAGTTGTTATGAAACCCAAGCTTCCAGAGCAGTGATATCCTTGTCTGTGTATGCTCTGATGGCAGATGTCAGTGCGTGAATCGTTCCTGGATGACCAGCCAAATACACCCCACAACAGCAGCGTGGCGCTGATGGGATGGATGGAGGATGCCTTCCTTGCAGGAAAGTTTGCTTTCCAATCTCAGAGTTCTTACTTTACTGTCAGCCCTAAAAGCACGATACTTTTAAGAGTAATTACTTGGACTAGGTGAGCAAGAAAGGAGCACGGAGTGGAAAGCGAGTAATAAGAACAACGGGAGTAAGGATAAAAAAAAATTGCTGGATGCAGTGAATTTAGAGTGAAGAAAATAACAAAGAAAACCACTAGCCCCTATTGGTCTTGGTAACTTCACGAGGTCTCTGTCTGTCGAGATGGCAGTGGATGCTGGGACCCTCAATCCAAGATAGAGTTGTGAAAAGACTTGTAGACAGTTAAGCTATAGCAGCTAGAACTGCTGGAGGCTTGAGTGGAGTAGCTTGCTGAATCGGCTAGGCGCGGGCCAAGTCCATATACTCACTGCAAGTGATTAACTCACTGAAGGTTTTGGCGAAAAATCTAGTCTGGTTAATTTTCGCATGAGTAGTTACTCTTGATATTTACCTAGAGTTGCTTTTCCACATATCCTAAACTGTGACTTGAGCCATGATATAGTAACAGAATTATTTTATGTAATTTCCTCTTTACAAAATCTATTTGTTATTTAATGTGTCTGTTGTAATGTTAACACTACACACTTGGTTTCATAGACATTCCATGGTTGAAAATGAGCAGAAAAATGTTTAATGTAAATGTTTTTGATTTTTATGCAAAGCTGATACATGGGGGAACAGCCTATGACAGTGGCGTTGCCTACCTGTGCATGCATGGATTGTGTGGTGGCTTAGGCCCAGTACACACGGGCATCTTTCTTGTACAAGAAAGTGAGCATCAAATATGTACAAGAAAGGGAACACTAGCTAGTGTTCTAGCTAGTATCCTACCAAATTAATTGTTAGTACACACGTCCAACTTTCTTGTACAATCTGGTGTACACCATTAAAATTTTGGACACAGGTTTCAAGGCTGCATTCCTAGTATTGGAAGTAATAAATGCAATATTTTTTGTACCTGCACCAAAAATAAGCTTTAAAATGTAAAAATGGAATTATTGTCTCTAGTTAATTATATCCAGGTGTAAAGTGACACGGCGTACGATCAGCAAATATTCCTTTAATAGCATCTTTTGCTCAGCTAAGACAGTATTTATTTCAAAATTCTTCATATTTGTAAGCTATTTTGTTCAGAAACATTAGTGTGTGCATAAAAATTTTTTGTTTATATTCAACTTGTACAAGAAAGACAATGAAAAATAGTACCATCCCTATCCCGCACTGTTTAGTAAACAAGTCCTTGTATGCTAGTCACTAGTATGCTCAGTGGCCGTTCACACGATACAAGTTCGCTACAAGTCCGCTACAAGTCGAGGTGAACAAGAAAGTGTTCACCTTCTTGTACAAGAAAGATGCCCATGTGTAATGGGCTTTAGCTGCGAGATGGCAGACGGATACTACTTAGGCAGCAGCGTTGCCAACTTGTAGCTGAGCCTATCAGAAATCAACCTTGCCTTATTTATAAACTTCAGATGAAATAATTAATATTGTATTATCCAATTATGACTATTATTATTATTATTATTATTATTTTTTTATTACTATTATATTTTGCAACTTGAGTCCCTGCTAACAGTCATCCAAAATGTATTTACGCTGAACACTAAATGTAACATCTTGTCTTTAAAAATGTTGTAATTGATTTACAAATCAGCTTATCTGCATGCATATAATCAAGAGTTGACAGTATTAGATAAATGTTTTTATTCGTTATTTTGAACCATTGTTAATAAATCAGTTTTCTTTCACCTACGTATATCATTTCATAACTGGTGCAGTAATAAGAAGGATGCTTGAACCAAATATTGTAGAGAATTAAGTAGTGTGTAGTGACATTCACAACTGTGTCTGTGGTTTTCCTTGTATAACTGTTTAAAATTTTTTTTTCAGTCGTCTGCCATACTGGGTGCAGTCTCTCATTCCTAAAGTATTCTATGTGACTGAGAAAGCATGGAACTACTATCCTTACACTGTCACAGGTATTGTCTGATTAATTTTTTTGTTTTCCAACTACAATTCTTTGCAAGTATGTAATACACTTTGTTTTGTAGAGCCCTTGAGCTAATGTAAGTAAAATTTTCATAGAAGTGCAGTAATGGCACTCCTTAATTGCATTGTCATGTCTGGAAATGTTGCAACATTATGTTACTCAAGTCATAACTAGATTGGAATTATTTCCTTACAATATTTTTAGTTTGTTATATTTCATTTTGTTTTTCAATAAGCATATAGGACTACCTATGTTTTGTGTGAAAGGCACGTTCAGAAAACAGTAACTTACCCAAGTGGTTAGAGAAAGTGCTACAGTTAGAGATTTTTTTAAGGGTCTGCATGTTTATGTTCACATTTTCTAGTAGGTTTCTTTGTATTGGCATGGGCAGACTGTGCGTATGCCCTACATTAATCATGCCAAGTAATGTAATGTTTCACATTTTAGAAGTATGTAAATAGACACCATCAATACTCAAATTTAGTAGGTAAGTGCAGTGGCATGATAATTTAGATATTGTATTGTACCTGTTTTGTAATAGTTTGTACAGTGTAAGTTTGCCTAATTTTGACATTTCTCTTCTAAGATCTTCTTAAAACAGGATTGCAGAGAACCTGTTAGCCAGGATGATTTAAAGGTCAATACAGTGGATTCGCCAGACAATTTTCTCAGAAGAGAAATGTTGAGTGAGTCGGTAAGTGAGAGATTTTGGTCAGCACTTAATATTGAGGTCTTTAGCGCTGGTGAAGGGTGGCATGAAGTGAGTATGGAGCAGCACCGGAATGGGCTGGGAAAACGGGAGATCCCAGAGAAAACCTACCAACCAACAGCATCATCCTGCACAATTCCCACATACGAAAATCCGGTGACTGGCCCTGCGGGGAATCGAACCCGGATTGCTGTGGTGGGAGGAATGTCAAAATCAGGCAAACTGCACGGACTACAGGTGTTTTAATTATGATAACTTTTAACTCTGCCCTTGTCAAATCATGCATTTGTTAACAGTTTACATCATCTTAAGTTTTTTGGTGCATGATTTGTTTGGCCAGTGTGTCTTTGGTGCCTAACGTAAACCAAGGTTGTAATGTTAGTGGGGTTTGGCATGTGTTGGATGAAGTTACAGCTGTGCATGTAATGCAGTGCACTGGTTAAAGTGTGTGTTTAATTAAATATTAAGTATGTTTGTTTTTCTTACCAGCTTCAACATCAAGGTTCTCTGCCATCATTATTTAAGACTCACTTTACTGGTATGCATTCTCTCCCATAATTTACCTGTGCTATGATGTGACATGTGCTGTTTTTAAATTTTGCAATTGCAGTACCTAATTTCTCAGGTACATTGATACCTGAATAGTAGTACTGTACAGACTTTTACTATGTGATGTGAAACTTGCTCAATTTGCTATGCTGTAAATTTTGTCAAATATAGAAGGTGACGTACGAAGGTGTCCTGTTGACAACACAAAAATGATACCCCTATATTTGTTTCGGGATTTACAACAAAATGTACGTTATTGTGAAAAGTAAAAGTAAATACATGCTTGATTATGCACACTTCTTGTTGGAAAATGGTAATTTTGAAATTTATTAACAGTATTCATCTTGTTTTATTGACTCTTGTGTTTCCTTGTTTTCATGCCTGATGTTGAAATGAACTTGGAACATGGGCAGAATACACAGTGAGTATATTTTCAGATTGCTGGTAGTAGACTATGAAATTTGTGTAGAAATATGCTGTAGTCCTTACAGGTTATGAATAATTCTTATGTGAATTATGTAACTGTCTTTCAGTCTATTGTTTCTGATTCTTTGTGAATTAAACAGAGATTTTCACACTAAGCAGTAAATTTAAGTGAATAACATACACTTATATTTTGCCATACTATTTTGTACAGTGAGTATGTGTTAAAAAATACGAGCTGGGACAATTTCTTACCTTCAAATCAAATGCATCCTTCTTCTACAATTACAGGGGCTGTGGTTGGCCCAGTGGTAGAGCACTCGCCTCCCACCAAGGTGATCTGGGTTTGATTCCCGGTGGGGTCGGTTCTAGGGTTTCACATGTGAGGACTGTGCCAGACTATGCCGCTGGTTAGCGTGTTTTCTCGGGAATCTCCAGTTTCTCCTCGGAATGTCTTCATATTCACATCATGTAACCCCTCACCAGCACTTAAGATATTGGTATTGAATTCTGACCAAAATCTCTTCACTTCTGCAGTTACATTGATTAGATTTAAAATTAAATACTGTAAATCTAATCTAAAACACGTATTGCTTACACTGAATTTTTTTTTTTTTTTTTTTTTTTTTTTTTTTTTTTTTTTTTTTTTTTTTTTTTTTTTTTTTTTTTTTTTTTTTTTTTTTTTTTTTTTTTTTTCATTTTTTCTTTTTTAATATTATGCTAAGAAACTTCTTGATAAAAAAATTTGTGTAGGTTGGCACCCACCCCCCTTCCCTTCCTTTTGAATTACTTATAAATACAGAGCCATATGTAGACAATTCTCAATGTTGGATTCAGTTTTATAAACCTCTTACACAAAAGATACTATACTGGATACAAGC
The DNA here is from genome assembly GCA_003012365.1 of Medauroidea extradentata. NCBI lineage: Eukaryota > Metazoa > Arthropoda > Insecta > Phasmatodea > Phasmatidae > Medauroidea > Medauroidea extradentata. The sequence goes on from PNEQ01004811.1 coordinate 8,811, forward strand.
TATATAGCTTGTAGCCCAGCTGAAGTGCACGTAACATGTAATAGTAAAGGCTTAGGTGAGATGTGCTAAGGAACCATAGTAGTTAGATGTTTACCTTCTGTATGCAGTAGTGCATAATCAAGTTTTGGAAGTAGCCAATCACGTCTGCACCATAAGCAAGTATTCATTAGACCGTTTTCTTGCATTGATATTAATGCAAAGTCCTACGTTACTGTATGTGATTTTTTTTAACATTGCAAACTGTGTAGTCAATAATAAAATTAAATCAAGTCCCTACATAACACACATGTACAGGTTAAAATTACCAGCCATTTCTAAGTTTTCCTCCACCTAAATTCACCAGTAACAACGTACTGTATTGTCAGTAAAACTATAATGAGCTATTGTCACTTCTGTTTGTTAGTCCAGTCGTGAAACATGATTGTTTAACTGTAGAAGAAAATGGGTTATGCCTTTATTTAACTATACGGGGTATTCAGGGAGGAATATGCTAATTTTGTGCTGTGGTATTGTGTGAAATGTAAGCCGAAAATTTGTTTTCAGTTTGTTTGCAAAGTAAATGTTGTGCGAGTACTGCTATCCCAAAATTATACTTGAAAATTACATTTCTTTAAATATAAATACCTGTAACAGCTTGGTATTAAGCAGTGAATCTCTGAATATTGTTTAAACAGTGAAAGATTTTACTAAAGGAAATGTAACTTTCAAATTTATTTTCTATATAGTCTTGCTCTCGCTGTACCTATTTACTTTACGAACAAATGGAATACACATTTTTGGATAAGCCTTCATTTTTACAATGTAGTACCACACAAGATTTCATACACTCAGTATTGAATCACTCTAATATCTACATTCTATCACCTTCTACTGAAAACATATGAAGTTTCTAATTTTATTTCATTTTTAGGTAAAAATGGCAGCACAGTTAGTTGTGAATTCGTTATATATGAGATAGTGTGTACACATATGTTACAAATATAAAAATTTACATTATATCAGAAGAATTAGTGTGCATTTCAAGAAACATAATGCTATTTAGTAAAGTACATTCTTTATTAAGAAAAAATTAACATGTCATCAACTAATATTATGAAGGTTAATATTTTGATGTAATAATGCAAACTCAGTATGGAAAAAACACATTGTTTTACAAAGATAAGCACTTTTAATTGTGACATTAGATGGTCTGTGTCTTGCGCAAAGTATTGTACCACACAGTGGTTCACCTGGAGTGCTGCAGGTGCTGTAATGGCTAAATGGACATACCAAACGCCTCCTAGCAAGGTGATCCGGGTTCAATTCCTGGCAGGGTTGGTCCCAGTATTTTTGCATGTGGAAATTGTGCCGGACGATGCTGGTGAATTGCAGGTTTTCTGTGGGATCCTCTGTTTCCTCTACCCCTTCATTCCATTTCTGCTCCATACTTGCATCTTATTAATTCTCACCAGTGCTTAAGACCTAGATGTTGAGCGCTGAAAAAAATCTCACTCACTCACTAACGTGTTACATTTTAAACAGGTGAGCTGTGCCAGTTTTTTTTTTTTCTTTTCTGCTTGCTTGTATTCAAAGCAGCAGGACACACAAAGTATACTTGTGATTTCTCACAGCATGTGAGAGTTGATTTTGGTTGCTGTCAGAAGTGTTCATCCTGGGCTTTTACCATCATGAGCAGTTTTTCTTATATTTAACAGAGCAATGAAATTACTGCAAAGATATGATCCAGTTTTAGCGGACTTTGTGAATGTTCTTCTTTTATTTGCAATCACATTAATTACGTGGTTAGATACTTCTTATTTTCTTACTTTGTCAGCTGATGCAATTTAGCATACATTTGATGAGTGGCTTCCAAACATAAACTTTATGTAGTACTAAGGTTGTATAAACATGAAAAATTTGGAAGTTATATGTATTAAATTGCATTTTAGAAAACCTACTGTGCTACCTGGGTTCCTGCAAACTCGTTATTGGCTGAAGCAGATACTATTAAGTTTGTCATGATAACTTTGTGGTACAGTTCTCGCTAACTTTTTTTTAAGAAATTAATAGTTTTAATGCACAGGAAAACTAATTTCTGAAATAAAACTCCTATTTTAACACAATTTTTTTCTGTTTTTGCTGAGATGTAAGAAAATGTTATTTTTGTTTCAGTGTTCATTCCTACCGAAATTCAACATATCAATCAAGACCAAGTATGAGAACAATAATGGTAGTTCTGATAATGTGAGTAACATGTGTATTCTATGTTAGAAACTCATTAGTGTCTTGAATTGTCAATATTTATCTGAATATGTACATTTACTAATATTTAGTAAGTGTTGTTTTGCCATATTATTTAAAATGTGATTAGTGTAATTAGATATAGTATTAGGCAGATTTCAGTTGCTGTATTATCTGTTTCAGTGTTTGAACCTACCTCCCGAAGTTCTTTGTGAGAGAGAAGTTGACTTTATTGACATTGCATATGATGAAGTTAACCCAAAAAATTACAAGGAAGATGAGGTAAGCATTTTTGTAGGGTATGTACCTACAGTATTTTGTCCAAAAAACCTCCAATTATGTTAACTGTAATGTTTGTCGTGGTAGTGACACAATCATTTTAAAATGCCCGGTTAGTAGTACTTTTATCATATTATCTTGAAAATTTGAGGATAAATTTAAACAGTACCTGCATGCTAGCTAATTAGGATAAATAAAAAGTTTGTGTGCAATGGAAGAGTAATAATGGTTCCATAGTATGGTAAAGGTGTGAATTTAACTGTTGACTCAAAGAAAGAAATCTACTGTGATGCACAAGGCCTTAAATTTTGATCTAGGTAAAAGTTTAAAGAAGTAACCAGAATTATTTTAACAATAAGGGTTTTTCATTGCCAGCATATATGTTTGGGCTACTTTGCAGCAGCGTACCCATGTCTGTGATATTTTTTAATTCAATGAAGAAACCAGTGTGTAGCTGTCCTCCTATATGTGGACGGTCCTTCAAATACAAGTTGCCCAGTAACTTCAGGCCACTACTAGCTGAGTAGTATGTAGGGAGGATTTCACCAAGTGCACGGCTAGTTTGTGGTAGTGATGTACAGTGCATTGCAGTAAACCAAGAATCAAGAGCAGCCTTAAAACACATTGTGGGAATGTTCTTATATTTATTTCAGTAAGGAGCAACTAAATTATGTTGATCTTTATTTGTACCATTTATAATTTTATTTGTATGTGGCTTTATTTTAGTTAACTAGGAGGCTTAATTAGAATGATCCATTATTTATTATGAAGTAAATTTGACAATAAGTCACACGAATACCCACAAACTACCTATATGTAATCGTAACGGAATATGCTGACTTTATGGATTTTATGTCTTTTAAATAAATATAGCAAACTACTGTATCTTGATGTGGGCATATCAATAGAATGTTGTTTAAGAGTAATGAAAGTGTGGCTGTGGATATTGAGGTCGAGTGTCATCAGTTTTGAAACTTTTAGCTTCATTAAAATGTAACAATTGTTCTATGTTTGATATTTTATGATTACTAATTTTTTGCCGTAACTGTGTGTTGTTGGTCCTAATTTTAATCAGCTTTTCATTTACTGTAACTTTACTTTGTTAACTTTTTTACATAATTTTTGATCAGGCCAAGCAATTCATGAATTTCAGTTTGTACGCGAAGACAGGTTAGTAGAAGGCAACATCATGGAATCAGGCCAGCGACAGTTCTAAGAACAGTAGGGTTTTTCCTTAGGAGAGTGTGACGTAGCGATGGTTGGGCTTTGTTGTTCCCCCAACCCTTGGTATGTCATGTCCAGTCGCCATAGTCCTTTTATTTTGTGTGCATCACATTTTGGTATTTGTTTATGACCTCAATAGCCAATTTTATAGCATTTTAAAAGGTGGGAGTTCATTGTTTTATAATATAAATGTATCAATTTTAAATTTGAGGCAGTGCGCTTGCTTATAATATTATTTGTAACTAAGAGGTTCCAGAAATCCGTAATTCTGTTGGTCACACTGGCCCTAGGAGCGTCATCCATTTTATTTTTTAGGGTGTCGTATGTTAGAGACTCCCAAAAGTGCAGAACATGCTAGGCACGTCCGCAGGAAATGCATGGGCTCAGGTGGCGGTGCGCACACTGGCGAACTATGCTGTCTACAGAAATTCGTCTTAGTCTGTTAGTGTGTGTGGTCTTCGTGCCACATGGATTTTGCTAGTCACGTTTTGGTAATTTGCCATAATTGAGTTTGGCAGTTCGGACTTGTTGCCACCATCGCGCGAGATTTCCTTAAAATGATAAACCGTAATACTGAGCTTAAGAGCGCATGGTAGATAAATAAACGCTGAAAACATCAATTGATTTCTACGCTTTTTTCGAAGCCAATATGGATAAAATACTCAATGACAATCCTAGATAATGGTATTTGGCAACTTCATGAGTAAATATTTATCCAGAATTACTAATATGTTACGCGTGATCTCTTGCGCCGCAGTTAAATGTACGAAGTTCCGGCGTCAGAGATTGTGCCTCAGAAGTTCGTAACACTGGAAACAGTTTTGTTTATAACGTTGGCTAAAACTATTGTCTAGGATTGCTATTGTTTAATTTTCACAAATTGGCTTCAAGAAACCTACATTTATAGATTAATGCTTTCAGCATTTAATTATGTACCACACCCTCTTAAGGCCCTTTTTGTTGGTGTGATTTAAGATACCAGACACTGATATAGTGTAGGCATACTCAAATTTTGTGTACGCGCTATTAAACTACCACAAAACTCCACTAGTGTGGACATGTTTGTCTCATTTCATCCACGTGATTAATCTGTTCAAATGCACATTGATTGTAATATGTTGTAGAACACCTAAGTAAAATTCATGGTGCCAATATGCAGTGTTCTTTTGTGAAGCTATTTCTTTCATTTTCCAACTCCACTTTCGAACCTACAAACCCTGAAGAAGTCCAGTGTTTCGTATCTCCGACAAGCTAGGCCTAACACTGGGGGTAAGGTGTTGGTTGCCCTTTATTCCAATGTTGATGGTGGACAGTACCCCTACAGTACGGTCTTTCACATCTTTCAGGCATGTTAAAAAGTTTTCTTGTTTAGTAAGTTTATTTCTTCACTATTTTCATAAACTTATTGTTAAGGTTTGTTAGTACTAAGGTGTCCTCTTTTATAGTTACATGTTCCTCAGTGTGTAATGGCAGTTAGTGTAGCACGGAGTCAGGTGTAGCATAACGCTAGGATTTTAAAGCAGTATCTACTGAGATGTTTTAAGTACCATTTACAGCAATATAAAATGAATATTAATTTCAGCTCTTTACGAGATAAATTTCTTGTAATACAGAAGATCAGAAATTTAATTTCCAAAGTTTGCCTCAAGGTGTGTGTAGGTCTATGTTATACTGTATAGTATTACATACTCAGTTTTTTTGTGTCAGCATTTGTAGCTTAATAATTTTACTCAACCCACTAAGTCTTCAGTGTGTAAAGATTTCACCACCCCATACATGAGACCATTAATGATTGGAAATGAGCTCCTTTATTAATTTTTTTATGTTGCAGGATGTGAGATTCTTCCAGTCAACAAAGACGATGCGAGGACCGCTAGTGGAGGGCTGGCGGGACACCACGTCTCCAGTAATGTGTTCCTACAAGATGGTCCAAGTCTCCTTCGAGGTGTGGGGACTGCAGACGAAGGCAGAAGACATGATCCATCGAGTGAGTGGGAAGCAATTATTCAGTAGTTAATTAGGTATTACATTGTTCCTGTTGTAGATATCTGTCTTTACATTCTGAACGCCAGTAGTGAGGACGAGCAACAAAAACTTATATGTAGGTAGAACCCTGTTATAACGTTTTTCAAGGGACCTGTGAAAAAAAAGTGTTATATGCAGGAAAATGTTATGAGCAGGAATCAATATTTTTGCACCAATTAATGTATATTACACAAAAGTAACTTAAAATTCTATAGTTTATATACAGTAAATAAGTCTATAATGAAATTAAATGAGGCAATTGTTTTGTGCTATCAGAAACATAATGAATACATACATTGTGTGTATTACAGAGGCTTTCCTACTTGTCTTCTGTAGGTTCATGATCGTCATCTTTAGGATCACAGTCTTTAATATCACTGTAATGTACACCTATGATACATTTCCAGACATTAATTTGTTTTTTTACTCTACAGCTCAGTTATTTTATCTAAAATAATTCAGTTAAGAAAAATTTTACCTGTGTTATGGTCAATGTCTGAGAAAAAAAAGATGTTATATGCAGGAAATGAAAATACCAGAGATGTTATAAGCAGGAAATTAATGCATTGTGCTTTATGGAAAAATAGTGGGACCAAAGAAAAGTGATGTTATATGCAGGAAAATGTTATATGTGGGAATGTTATAACAGGGTTCTTCTACCTGTACTGTATGATGTGTGATGTACTGTTAAGGTGGCTGCCTGCCCAGGGTGCCGAGTGGTTTTCAGAGCTTTGGCAGTTACAAAATTATTCCAAAACTGCTCAATGTGCATAAGTTATGCCTGCTTAGGAATAGCATTAAAAGAATGTTACATGTGTGTACAGTGGCGGCCGGTCAATGTTTTAAGCTCAGTGCTCTCAATATAATGGTCTTCATCCCCTCCCCATCTAAATCGATATACTTTCTTTTCCTACTAATTGTCATAATATTAACACAAAGACATAGAACTTTTGGTTTACATGTATTGAGAAATTGCACTGCGTTTCATGGAAACTATTAATATTATACTAGGGCCTAAGTTATGCGTCTCGGCAATGTAACCAATAAAGTGTGTTTTAAAAAACTTTCAAATAAAGAATTAAAGTTTTGTATTAATTGCAATTTATAATTACTCTTGTCTTCTTGGAAACAATTATGTTAAACAATATTCTCACAGTACGTCTGATCAGCATTATAAGATATCAAACGTGTTCACCAGCCATAATACACACATTGTTGTACAGCTGTTGCATGGCACAGTCTGCGCCTTAACATGCGTTTGCAACCTACCCAAAAATACAAAACTGGTTTAACTTGCAAAGGGAAAAAAATGCCTACAGACAGTTTGTTGTGAGTAGCTTACTTAAAATAAGAGTCCTGTTTAATTTATATTTTCAGCCAGTTTGTATCTTTCTGCTGCATATTAGCAAAAAGATTACCACGCTTTTAAGTTATTATAGTGTTAAAATCTTCCCCTTTAACAAATGTTACATGCTTAACAGAGGTTGGTGAAACCGAGCCATGGATTATTTTTTGTGGCTACATTACACTGCTCCAAA
>PNEQ01004811.1:17096-32541 GCA_003012365.1 Medauroidea extradentata
TCTAATTGTACTGTAAGTAGGAATGTCAATAAGATCATAAATAAATATTTTGAAGTATATTAAATACAGAGAGATCGATTTCATCTGATGTTCTTTCAATAATGTTGTATTCAAATAGGAAAATACACGGTACTACATGCGACGAATCGCTACCAACCATACAAGCAGTAAAGTAACTTTTGCTAATGGTGACTTATATATATGTAGTAACGGCTAGTGATTTTTTTCAAAGGTTAAATCTTTAGTGCTCACTTTATCCCGAATGACCTATACCCTTATTAAGTCCACTAAATATGCTGCTGCGCTCCATATTGTAGGACCAGGCGACCCCCAAGCTTAAGGGTCCAATCTCTGAGAAGAAGCAACAGCTCTTCTAGAACAGGTGAGTGACCGCACAGCCTACCCGAAGTTGAAGAAAAGAAACCAGATACCCCACCTATCACCCCAGAGGACGGAAATTAGCGCACAGCCTCACTCTGGGACGTCACTCTCCCGGAGGCGTAGTTCCTATCTGCCTCAACAGGGACTCATCAGTCTCTCCTCTACCACTCAGTCAGCTAGCCCTACTACATTCCCTATTAGGAGCTCAAAAGGCACTTGGCGATTGTGGCAAAACGGGTCACTATGTCATATTTACAGCTTCTGCACTCTTAAGTCTTTAACATGCAAAATACTGTATGTTCACTCAGATGGCCACCTTAACAACTAAAATAACAGTTTCGTGCAATTTAGACAAAAACAGTTAAATTCATGACTGGACAGGGAAAAGTGCAAATTCTAAATGCTATTTTAACAGGTAATTAAAATACTGTAGAACCTTATTACAGTATCTAAATACGTATTAAATTTAATGTCATCTTGATGATTATGATGTCTAAAGGTGTACCAAAGAACCTAAAGCGAAATGACGTGGTTTTGTTACAATCAATTGAAGAATTGTTTTTATTTTTTTATAGACTGTTCGTGAAATCCTGCTCTTGGGGCACAGGCAGGCATTTGCATGGATTGACGAGTGGTACGGCATGACCTTGGATGACGTTCGTGCTTACGAAGGGGAGATGCAGAAGGAGACTAACACTAAGGTGGGAGTTTCTGCAGAAGATCCACCTACAGTTGATGGAGAGCTCGATTGCCCCAGAGTGGACGTCCCTGCTGTTGGTGCTGGCAGCAGCGATGTTGTACCCGCATCCCCGAAAACCCCTTCCTCCCCCAAGTCTCCAAAGTCACCCAAGTCATGGTTTTCGTGGTCCTAATTTCATCTTGGTCATCTTTAAATTATATTTCATGTCCCCCAGGTCTGGTATCTGGTACCAATAAGTTCCCAATCACTGTTGTTTTTGAAAGACCAGTATATTAAAGAAGCATATGTCTTGATGTGTATTACCATTGTTAACATATGTTTAAAACACATTAAATTAAAAGTTAGAAATTTTTTATTAAGTGTTACTTTTATAAAACATGCATTTATTTAATGTTGAGTAGTTGGTGTCAAAAAGTTCATTGGTTTCTTTACTTGGAAAACTGTAAAACATTGTTGATATTACGAAATGCAAATTGCATTGCAGATAAAATCAAAAATGTTGAATGCAAGGAAGACATTTTGTCCATGCATGCTCTCAAACTGTGTTAGGTTTGAAGTGCCATGCATTTTTTAAGTGCCCTTTTAATATTCCAGGTACCAAATAATGATAAAAGCAATGTTACCTATGTAAGATAATGGTTGCTGTAATACTCGCTTTTTATATTTTAATTTTAAGTGGTGCAACCTATTTATCTTATCTTTATGTACCATATTAATTTAGTATTTAAGTTAAATTATAAGTAAGGCTGTTCAGATAGTAATACCTGCTTTGCAGTGTTTGCCTATACATATTAATTAATAATGTAGTCATTTTGCATGTATGTACATACGTATTAGTGAAGGATGTTGCCTACCCCAAACCTCTTGGTGTACAAGGATTGGGATTTACGTATTACAGTGGAACCTCTTTGTATTAAACCCAGATGTATTGAATGTCCGGATCTATGGAACGTATTCTTTGGTCCCCTTTTTTATTTTCTGGAATACAAGACCACACCCATTGAATGTCTGAATGTATTGAATTTTTCGTCAGTCCCTTGAGAAACGATGGATAGAGGTTCCACTGTAAATTATATTACAGTAAACCCCCGACCTAACGACATTGGATGTAATGACATCGGCATTCTAATGAAATAATTTCCAAGAACCCTGGAAAAATAAATATTTTAATAATTGAACTTAACTAATCAAAGTGCTGTATATCGCAGTATAATTTTATTTAAATATAATTTTGCATACGTTAAACAATAACATACTGCAGTTTTCATAAATTATCGATATGCAGCTGTGAAAAAATTAAAGAAACTGAAAAAAATTTTAGAAACTTTGGCTGGAATATGTTTGAAGCTCGCCCCGGGTGAGTTAGGCCACCCGCGCACACCGACATGTAAGACGTGATGACTAACACTGCCTTATCTCCTCCTCCCCACCACACTCACTTCACAAAGCTCCCTCCACCCTGCAATCTCTCTCACATTCCTCCACATGCCCTTTTCTGAACTTCACAGCCACCTAACATGCACATAGCAATGGTAATGGCCAATACTACTATAGTAGCTTACATCTCACTTCCAATGCTTTGCTCTTGTTTAACAAGGCCAACCAATGAGAAGGTACTTTTAATGTCTTGCCACACTCTTGTCCTCCTCATTTTTACCGTTGTGTTTTCAACTACGTAGTGTTACCAACAAGCCAGATTGTGCTTGTGTGCGCGTGCCTCAACTGCCGAATCGACTGTCTGATATTCACGTGCAACTTGCAGCCTGCCTGACTGCAAAGCAGAGCCACAGGCCACTCTCCCAGCCATCGTCTTTGTTTCTGTGTCTGGCGAGTTCCCAGGGGGTTGGGGGAGAAGAGACGACACGTTTCTTTTTTTCCTCATTACAGCACTGCAAAAAAAAAGGACCAGCATAGCACTCAGTCCGTAAAAGAGGTAAAAAAAAAAAACAATCTGGCGTTATCTCATCTTTTTTCCTCTCTAGTAGCTTCACACCGGGCTGTGCACATCAGAATTGAGCTGGTCTTGACCTTGACAACTTCTGCTGTGCATTGATCACACAGCACATGAGGCAATATGGTTGCAACATGAAAATGGCCTACAACTAGTCCCTTATGCTACTTGTGGGTTAATCAGGTTTTTGATTATGCTCTCTCAAAAGGGCAGCGATTAGAGTGACTGCGACCAGCGTATCGAGAGCCGCTGTACCTGTATTTGCAGTGCAGATCATTAAACTGGTGCGTTGTGCATAGCGACGAGTAATTAGTCATTTTATAGTGACAGCACCTTGAAAATTCAGTTTTGAGTCCTTTTGAGTGGCTCCAAATTCACGTTCGTAATAGGCGTACTAGTTTTTAAAAATGCAGACCTTTTTCTTTATAAGCATTTTATTAGTATAATGGCGAGAAGCTGTAACACTTCATGCGTAATTACAAAAATAATAGACTCAGTGGCTGTACTGAAAAGTTTTAATTGTTGCAGTATACTTTCACATAAGTAATAAGAGTCCTTCCGTTGTGGTCTGAGTATGCTTTGTGCCAGGCAAGCAGGATGAATCACGTGCACACCTATAGCTGCGAGGAAGACGAGCAAGGCCAGCCGGCCACTCTCCCCTTCCGCATCCTACATAACCAGTAACCAGACCGAGCGTGTCGCGTTGCCGCATGTGTCACGGCACACTGGGATTATTGAGCACCATTATATTTTGAAGACACCTTTTCATTATACTAAAATATAATTTCAATGATAAACTTGTTTATTTTAAGTAGGTTATTGCTCTATGTTAACTTCAAGAAAAAAACACGTAAAAATTTTTTTTAAAAAAATTTTGGGGGTGTCAAAATTAATTATCTCTGGACTGACATCAGCAATCTAACGACATAATTACCTGGCACCGTGTGGTGTCGTTAGATCGAGGGTTTACTGTAGATATGGCTCACTACATGTCGAACTACACATGTGCTAACACTGTCTTTTTGTTCATCTTGATGCAGTGTACATTGTTATTGGATCTTTTAGACTGTATTTTCAGTACCCAGAAAACTGTGAGCCTGTAAGTATTGTTGTACACAAAAAACAAAAATCAAAATTAAAATCAACTAGGCAGCATCATTTAGCCAGTTATCTTACCTCATGGTTTTACTTGTGATGAAGCACATACATGATCGTAAAACTGCAATTGGGGAAGCTAGGTATGATTTATTTTAATATTTCTGCTAATGGAGTTATTCTTGCGAGTCTCGGGAACTATATTTTAGTCTGTATTACTAAAACTGTTGTAGACAACAGATATCAGAGCATGTTAGTTACATGATATTTTTGAAACATGACAAACTTTGGTAATAAAAATACATGTACTGCACTGCCTGTGCTAAGCGGATCTTTAGAGGTACAATTTATTTCTTGCAACAATAATGAAAACTCTGTATAGTAAATTGTGGACTAACTTCCAAGTTTATGAATACCAGAGTCATTCTTTTTAAATAGGTACATTACTATCCCATTTCAAATAAAAATATGTTTTAAGTACATGTATGTATTGTGAGCAGAAGTCATAGTACAGTAATTCCTCACTTAATATCAAGACATTCAACTATGAATGTTAATCTACTCACATGAATCATTGTTGTCCAACTGCACCTAGTATTTTTTCTTAATATTTTATTTGTGATTTTTTTTGTGTTGTTAATCAGTTAAATCCAATTTTTCTCAAAGAGAATTATTTTAGTGGTGTAAATTATATTATTTTAACTATGGTATCAATGTGGTGAAAATAGAGGACGTAAAACATTGGTGTGAGTAGTGTACAAAATTAACGGTGCACAATAGTACATTGTTTAGTAAAATTGAACATATAAAGATGTTAATCATTTGTACATTCTTTGTACATTCTTGAATGTGTTTCACTATCAATGTATGATTAAAACAATTTTTGTGAGGACTTGCTGTATCCAGTGTCTATGGTGGCATTTGAGTATCTTGCACTGTATTAATATCAGAAAGAAGGTATCAGAATAGCTCTATTTATGACTGAAAAGCATTAATATTTATTCCTAAGATAATCTCATCAGGGCCGCAGCAAGTTTTCTGGGGTCTGGGGCAGAGAACTGTTTGAGGGCCTTATGTTTGGGTTAAAGTTTTAAGAAAAATTATTTGCTGAGAATACTTTTAATTGTTGTGAACACAAATAATGCACATTTGCATAAACAACAATTGTAAAGTATGTCACAGATCCGAATAGCAGTACAAACCTAGTAACACTATTAATACAAATGTATTTTACAGCTAATAAATGAAATAAGCTATTTTTTTATTCTGAGAGCCTAGAACAAGGGGCTAGGGTCCCATTCAGGCTGGGGACCCGGGCTACCTGCACATTTTGTCTCCCTCCCCATCGTCCTGCTGCAGCCTCGCTCATTAGTATCTCATTACATTTTAATTTTACAGATGCTGACCTTGGCTTGTAGTAGTTAAACATTACATACCCATGTGACAAAAATACAAATGTTATCACTCCCAGTTGGTGTGTGTAGTTTATACAACTGAATTAATTTTCAGGATTAAAAAAGTGTATATATTGCAGTTCTTGTATAAGGTATATCAAGACAGTTCTATAAAAAGAAAGCAGTTTTTAAATACTTTTAATGAGACTTGACGAAACAAACCTTTTAAGAATAATGCTTTAACTTCATAAAATGGTAACTTTATTCAATTTGCATGCCTTATTAGTTTCTATAAATGAATTTATTCTGAAAATGTAATAAGTTTTCAATCTGAACTGCATAATGCATATCATTGCAGCTTTTATGGTTTTTGAGGCATTTGTATATTTTTCTCTGCATAGTGGAGTGTTTCTGTCTGTAATGAAAATCATATTTTTTTTATTTAGTTTGGAACCAAGAGGCATTAGGAGTACATTAACATTTCCTACTACGTACATACTGCAATGTTAAAAGAAAACCACTGTACTAGTGTCACTAACAGTTACTCCAGTAATATAGCTGTCTATAGGTGGACCTATTCAACAGCGCTGGAGGTAGATTCACTTGTTTTTACACCTGTACGTACGATGAATGCTGGCACCTCAGAAATTTTCTCAAATACAGCAATAGATTATACTTACGTGGTGCTGTGATTCTTGATTCTTCTGCAAGGTGAACTCTCTGTATATTTCCGATCATTTAGTACAGATTTCTTTCTTTCTTTGTCAGCATCATAGAGCTGGGTCTCTTCATGAATTAGCACAGCACCACAAGTAAGCATGCCACAGCCTACGTTCTTGATTTATCATTGCAAGTTCTTTAATCTGTCACAAGATTTTAGTCGGGAGTTCTGTAAAAATATCTGTGTACCTGTTCAAAAAATCTGTGCACTTGATTGTGCAAGTTGAAATAGGCTTCTGAAAGCTTGTCTGCATGTCTTAACTTCATTGATTGCACCTTGAAAATTTACTGTGATGTGCAACACATGTGTCTGGTCACTTGTTATTTTTTATGCTCAGAATCTACGTGCAGTACATTACTTCATATATTGTGTGTGTTAAAATAAGATAGATATACCAGAACTGTTTTTCTTGTTAGTATCTTAATCAATGAGTGTCATTGGTTTCCTGCGAGAGCCTTTCTTGTTGAGCTGATGTAATACATAAGTGAATTTTTTTTTTCTTACTGTACTGGATATACTATGTCATCAGCAGCATGTACATAAATATTTTTACGTATTCTCACTTTCATATAATTAAATAGATTTTGACAGTTCTATAGACTCTTTCTTGACGTTTATGACATATTAGTCATTTTAGAAAAAAAACTACTTACATTGCATCATAGGTGCACATTGTACAAAAAGAAATGTCCTAATAGTATTATATTATTGTAAAAATTCACTGGAGTTACGTGAACCAGAGTATAACAGCTGTTGTGTTAACCATTATGTCCAGCGTCACTTACTTTATATATATTTGTCACCCACATTGTTTTTATTGAATCATTCGTTGTAGCTCTTCTCTCATCATTTGTGATGATGGAAGTGTTCTATGTTTACTTTCCTCGCTGTCGTGAAACAGATAAACTGCGTTTCGAATGTGTTATGACTGCTCGTTTGTCACGAACATAGAATATAAATGACTGCTTATTATTAATTAATAGGCATATACATAGTATTAAGAAATGTGGCATACATACAATTACCTACGTGCAGTAGTGGTTATGGTACAGTACTGCAGCTTTTGCAGATATAATGCACTTTCTTGATACACCTTGTATTAAATAGTGACGACTGCTGGGTTGTGAGGGAGGGGTACAGATTCTCAGAACTGTACGTTTCTGAAGAATTTGTGGTATACCAATGACCATGAACAATTTTACTGGCTACTTATTCTGTAGTGACCACTCACTAATAAGTGGCACCAACAGACCAACTGTAGCATCAACTAGCACACAACTCTGCATAGTTTGAGGCAATTGTAGTACTACCAGGGAACAACCAACCAGCCACCGTTGGTGTTAAGGCTGTCATCTAGATATTTGTGAATTTTGGGTTGTATTGAAAAATAGTGCAGTTTTTTTTATCAGTTTGCTACTATACACGTATTATGTGAGCTGTAAATTAATGCTTTCACTCATCTTGTACATTAGGCTTACCATTTTGTGCAGTCATTTGTTTCAAAATAAATAAATATATAAAATTACAAACTGTATATTGTTATTAGTGTTTAAAATGTTTTCTGTATATACAGTATTTTGCATGCATTGGGCTTAAAACAGTTTTCAGTTTTGTGCTTGACAAAACTCATAGTTAAATGTTTATTCAATGTACATGGTACTAGGCAACATATGTTTAGTGTTTTTTATTTCTTTTTGTTGCCATCTTTTATGAAAATAAAATAGAAAGAGCAATCATTTGTGAACAGATTTAGTCAAACTGGGGGCCTACAAAAACAAACAATGCTTCAGGAAATTGGGACCTTGAATATGTTTCATGGAGTAACTACATGCTCACAACTGTGATCTCTAATGTGTAGATTTTTGTATTTAGTTTGTAGTGTAGGATTTTTACATTAGAGTTCTTTTAACAGCGCAGGGAAATGTTGTGTGCATAATTGTATTTTAAATGTACTTTTTTCCCCTTCATTGAGATAAAGAAAGTGGACTGAATGATTTGAGGTTTCAGCAGTTGTAAAAGCATAAATCTCTGTAAAGAATTTTACATGACGTAGCTGTATTGCAGAGGTGTAAAGGTTCCAGTGTGGTTTCTTTCAATTCTCAACTCTCGATTTCAGTCTCGATGATGTGTAGGTTATTTGATTCTTGATTATTTTTATTTTAAAGACTATACGTATGTGAATTTTATGTATAAATAACTTTAAAATTAAGATCACGGGTGACATGTCTAATCAGCAACTGTGCTGTGAATACCGAACACCATTCCCGCAGACCAATAATCTATTGAACTGTGCTTTAAATTAGATATGGTTTATGATTGGTTATATGCAAATAAATAACCAATGTTTTTAATATGTATGCAAAAGAGTGGAACTCATCAAAAATGAAGTGCAATAAAATTTTTTACTGTCATTCTGTGCACAGTATTTATTCAATTGTAAATTAGGAAACTATTTTCAAAGTTTCTTACAGCAGTAACTTTTTTTTATTTTTGAAACTGCTTTGACTTTTCATATTTTGTCAAAGTATTGTCGCACGAAGGATCTGCTAGTTTTACATTTACATTTGAAATCATATTCATAATGTAGAACATGTTTTTCTGTTGTAATGAAGTACACAGCATAGAAGCTATGTTATGATCTTTAGAAGCCTATAGAAAATCCTGCAGTGGTGAAATGTATGCTTGGGAGACAACTCTGCCCTCTAGCAGATAACATACAAACATGGAAGCAGTGCACAGCCATCTAGCAGGAACATAGTCATAACTGTGATGTGTACGAAAGAACAGTGTGGCCATCTAGTGTATGATAGAACCATTTTGGAACATAATTGTTTTATTTAAAAAGGAGTGCGTAATGCACTAGAAAACCAATTTTCAATGTCTTTTTTTCATTCAGAAATTTAGTACAGCCCTGTTAATCTGAACCTCACTGATCCGAACATCTGGATATTCGGAATGAGCGTGTGAGGAAAAATAACACACATTAAAATACAAAACCAAATTTTAATGTATTGTTTTTCAGTAATTCAGAGCGAAAGTGCTACATTTGATATTTTATTTACTGTATATTATGTTGGATCAACATCTTGAACTATTATACTTGTCACAACTAATTTAGGTAAACATGTGTATGTGAGGCGACAAATGAAAGTTGATGCATTACATTCCTTTTTAGCAGTTTTGGGAAATAATAAATACCTCCGAAAATATTGAAAATTAGTACAGGTTTGCTTCAAATTAAATTTTCAGTTTGCAGAAAGTAAGATTTGGGAGATTAAAAAATTAATGCATAGCCAGTTTTTCTCATTTTATTGCTTTCTGTTTCCATAAGAATTGAGTGAATCAAGGCATCAATGAATCAAATTTCCATTTCCCTGTTTTGTGGCTTTTAGTGCAAGTCTGTATTAACATTTGCATTATGAAAGTCTTTATGTATTAACAGAATGTTTGTGGAAGTAAACATTTTTGTACATAAATCCATTTAATTTTATGTTGTAAAGACAGATTTGGTGGTTGTGATCTCTGTTCTGTATGGTAATTTATAGTTTTTGATCATTAGAATATTTTTTATGATGAACATAATTTATTGTATTATTACTCATTGTGCATTATGTATATGCATATGTAAATATTTTGTTGGGGTTTGTTCTTGTTTTTGCAATTGTATTGCACTGTACATATTTTGTTTGATGGGTGTAAGCTTAGTATAGCTTTACATTGTATTATACAGGAAGTTATTTTCAAACAAATATGTTTCGTTTGTTGGAAAGATTTTCACAGTACTTAAAATTAATTTTTACGAAGTACAATCTAAGAATTACAGTTGAGACCTTAAGTTTCTGAACATGTGACTCATATGAAATATTGTTGTGTACACAATTTAAAACTTTTTTTTTAATCTATCCAATATTGTTTTTAAAAAATGTTTAATTGCAATATGTATTTATGATTACAGCTGGTATGTTGCCTGGCCTTCTTTGATTTGTGTAAAATTAAAGTGGCTTCTTCAATTTCAGCATTGGATTGAGTCTTTTGAGGTGGTAAAGTACAGTATAGCTTAGAAATAAAAAAAAAAATATATATATATATATATATAACTTAATTTTATATGAAGCAGATCACAATCATGTTTGCTTCAACCCCGTGAAAATGAGAACCATTATCATAATTGACTGGCATCAGTCTGTAAGTGGTTTTTCTTCTTGCCAACGGTTTCTCTCCCTCTCCCTCTCCCTCTCCCGCTCCCTCTCCCTCTCCCTCTCCCTCTCCTCAGATTTCTGGTGCTTTAGTATGCAAACAGTTGTGTTCAGGAAAAACAGTTGTAGATCATGAAATTCACTTTGGATCTGTGGGATGTTGTAGAACCTGTTAAAATTATTTTTGTTTACTAGGTAACATTTTCAAATTTATTCACCTTATTTGTTTTCCTCCAAGGTTATACTAAGTTAAATTCTCTTTATTTTTGTTCCATACAACTAGACATAAAATAAACATGTCTGTAGAAGCAAAAATGAATATACATAATGATAAAGGGGTCTGTAATTGCATGTTTGCTACTGTAAGTAAAACAATGCTGGATGCTCTGTTGTGATATTTGGCTGATGAATTTGTGTGAGCAGTTTTCTTCCAGCTGTTAGCAAAGTACATAAATGAGAATATGAAATATTTTGTGACATTATTTTCTGTGAGATGAAACATGGACTGCTTTAACAACTTATTTTTAAAACTACATTGTACATACTGACTTTGCCGGTGTTCAGAGCAGTTTTCAAACTGTGTTTCAAATTTTTTTGCTAGTTTAAATTGGAATGGCATCTGACATAAATTTTTCTACTCTGTCTATAAGTAAACAGCTTTTAATTTTTGGAATATTTGAAGTGATTTCAGTTGGTACATTTTTATTACTGTTTGTAGAAATACTGGTCTTAAGCCAGTGATCATGGAAACTGACATCTATATAGTTATGTTTATAATTTTTATTGGAATAATATTTATTTTCATAAAAGTTATTGAAGTTTAATTTTACTGTCACACGGGACTTTGCTTTCTTCAGCGTCTCATTTTCTCGCGACAAATGCTAATGGAGGGTAGTATGCTGTTACTGCACTAGCAACAATGTGTGAATTGAAACTACTTAAAAACAGCATTGATGCACACAGGTGTGTATATAAACATTTCAGATAGTGGAACAAATTTCAACAAAACTATGTGGAATTTATTAACTGTGTTACACAGTAATTAATGTTACAGTATTTTTAGGTGCTTCTCGTAAACAAATTGTACTGCGTTAGTATGTAGTACTTCTCATGTTTAAAATGTTTGTTGCTTATAATATGTCAAGCATTTTGTATTGTACTTCTCATATTTATTTATATGATACTCTTGGAACTGTCTGTACTGCTCGTAAAGAAACATATTTTTAATACAAAATTAACTGGCATATATATGTGATAAATTAAGTCAAACCGAGTCATGGGTATTCATGAACGTACATGGTAAAATACGTACCAGAATATTAATTTCATTACTTTGAGAGATTTACTTGGTAATTGTTTTGTTGATCTGCTGGTTATGTCAGGTGTGAAAAGTGAAATTATTATCATACCAGTCTTGCATCTTACTCAAACTATGTTTTCTGATCAGGTACCTCAAGTGCATTAAAACTTTACTGCAGATTAGTGAGAAGCTTTTCGACAGGGCACAAATCATGTAAAGTAAATTGTAATACTTTGCAGATAGGTAAATTGATTTTATTCACATTAATTTCCTGCATGTGCACCTAACATGAGGTGCTTAAAATGTTAAGTATGTAACTGTATATCACTGTAATAATGTAAATGTTATTGTATTTTCCACAAAAGTAGAAAAGTCAGTAATGCAAAATGTTAGCTGGATCTATGTATGTTGTTACAGCACATAACTGTGTGTTCAGTACCGTGGAGGAAGTGATGGTGTTTGCACAGTTCCATAGTTATGTGTTCGGTAATGTAGCATCTAGAAAGATTTTCTTGCCTTCTTTGCAAAACCAGATTTGGAGATGGTGGATGTTTTGTGCAATTTTATAAATGCTCTGTTTTTTGTTGAGGCAAGTGCAATGCCATATTGTTGATTAGTTGTGAGATGAGAGGATGTATGGATCTTGTGTGTCAGGTGTTTGCATTTGTATGTGTCATTTTGCTTACGTGTTGATGTTGCATTGCTTTCCTTATAGCTGTGATCATCTTAATTCTTGAAATTAAGTGTTATTTTTGTGCAGAGGATCAAAATACTGTTGCAAATCTGTAGTATCACTAATCAAGATTCTGTATTATTGATGTTGGAATGGTAAAGTGTTATGTGTCATGTTGATGTATCGTAAATGCATCCAGATGAAGATTAAAGTTCTGCAAAAAACAAATTTGGAACAAAATATTTTATTTGAAGATGATGTTTTTGTCTTTCCTTCACGTGTCATGAAAATTGTTGCTATCCAGTATTATTTTAAAAACAAATTATATTTCCAACTAAAATTCACATGCAACAACAAACATAAGTTTACTTAGCATGTTTGGATTGTCTTCTGCTTATGGGAACTTGAATGTTGCACATTTACAATTGCTTCAGTTGTCATTGAGCTGAGATTTCAAAATTTGGTTCAACAAATTGTAATTGATGTATGAGATCACTTAAATAAGTGTTATGTTTATTTCCTTACTACTCGAAGGGGAAAAAAAAAGGATTTGTACAGCATTTACCTACTCATTGCCCATTCTTTGTTTTCATTATACAGCTTGCCTTTACTGAGATTTCTATGGAAACAACTATGCTACTTTTTTAATGGAGTGCTTACGTGAATGTGTGGAATTGTACTTTATAACTCTGAACCCTTTGTCAGATTAGCATTTTTTTTTAATTTTGTAAAGTTTGCTTGTAAAGTGTTTCCTAATAAAGTACCAGTTTCGTATAACCAGCTTAGGATTGAAAAATGTAAGGAAGAAAGTGACCCTATTAATTGAAGTATTACACATACATCATGTCTTGTGAGGTTTTCTTTTGACACTAATTAAATATTACCAGCCAATGTATAGACGTACATAGTAAATGCAGGCAGACAATTGGAGTTTTACAAACCAGTCCACTGTCTGAATTTGGCGTATTTTCCATATTCCACTTAAGATTAGTCATAGTAATGAGCAAATGTCCTTGCTTTACTTTCCTCTTTTGTAAATGTTAAGTAATACCATTAAATTGTACTGCGTAAAATGCTGAAATGTTTGTGAATAGTTAGTGAAAACTTGGCATAATTTATTACCGGTAATTATCCTGCGTATTTTAGATACTAAATGACGTAAAACACTAGAGACAGTTGTATGAAACTTAGCTAGGCTTTTGTAGGCTTCTTACTTAACAACTCTGGATGAGCCCAGCAGCTGCATCAGAAACTTCCACTTGTACAATCATTGTGTTTATGGAAACCACTCACGCTAGCTTCAAATGCTCTGAGCAGAAGCGGAGTGCTTGTACTCTCACTAAATTTTGAGTTGAACACTTATCACAGACTTGCAAGTGTTGAACTGAAGACTGCAACAGACCTTCTGTTGTGTGATCATCGTCCTGATGCAAACTGAAGAGTGTTTGATTGCTAGCTTCTCACATCTTTATTCTAGGAAAACACTTAGCGGCAATGTATTTTAAGTTGTCTCTCAGCAGTGAACGGACGTGCTTGCTGATTACATGTGACCCCGGTGTGAACATAATTCCACGTTGGCAGCCAAAGGATTAAGAAGTCAATGGGGTTGGGCATGTTGAGCATGGAGTACGAAGGGTGGAGAAATGGTAGTACCTAGAGTAAACCTGCCTATCAACATCTGTCACTTTTCGTATACGAGGGTCAGCCCTTCAGGGAAACAAACCCAGATAACCTTACTGGGATGCTAGTGCCCTGGCCACAGCACTGACCATAATGACCTCACTTCACCATTGATTAAATTTGGTATACCTACATATACACTGGTTGCAACACCTTGGACACTGTTGGGACCTGTCAACTTTGTACTTAGGTTGTTGTTATTTGTGAACTGAACTTTATTGACTGTCTCTTGTGTGACTCTTACCCGGAACTAAGCTTTGTTTTTTTTTTCTCTTGTGGGCTCGAGTAGTCTATCGGGCAAGATGGCGACCTAGCCATAGTTCAAAAACGTGTGGTGTTTTCGGTGCGTACGGACGTGTTTACGCCTTGTATGTTCGACGGAACATTTTGGTCCTCCGGGCCGGATCTTATTCCGGATATTATTCGGTGTGTCGGGGGTTAGAAAATCGGTGCGAGTCAGACGGGAAGAAGTTGTTTACCGAGGACTGCCGGGCCGTGTAGGAAGAACAAAGAACAAGCTAAGCTCCCGGGTGTGACAAGCCGCGACGCGGTTATTTATCATTTCGAACACGGCGCGTGCGGTATAAATAAATAATAACTGTAATATACCGTTACGAGGAATGACGACGGAAGTTAAGTAATACTTACGATTAACGGTAATCTTCGGTAGTGAACGGGTCTCGGAATCATCGTTCATGAACCGGTTCTTGGACGACCATTTTGCGATTAGTGAACGACTCAAAGTGACCCGGTCACTCTGCCTGGTGAACGACTCCTGCTTCGAGATATTCAAAATAACAACAAGAGATGGCAGCAGCTATCATCGCGGCTGCAGAGCTGAGGCTCTCACGGGCCGAAAAACATCTGAAAAGAGCTTCTGCATTGGCGGATAAGGCACAGTCTGATCCCACTCAGCATCCACTACTCGAGGCCACTTGTCGGGATTTGGTCCAGCTCAGGTCTGGTTTTGACAATGATCATTTACTAATCGCTACCAAGGCATCTAACATTACCGAGTTTAACATGGACGATCATGACAGGCGACTAGATGAATTCGACGAGCTATACTACAAGGTCATGGCTCTTGCAGACACTGTGGCCAAACTAACTGTCTCCGGTGAAGCACACTCCTCCTCTGCCTCCAATACTACAAAAGTGGCATTACCTACCATCAAGTTACCAACCTTTGGGGGAGATATAAAATCATGGCAAAATTTCTCTAATCTTTTTGAGGCGCTGATAGCAAAACACACCCAGATAACAAACGTGGAACGACTGTCGTATTTGAAGTCATCACTGCAAGGTGAACCCTTGTCTCTAGTTCAATCACTCTCACTTACTGAAGACAATTATG